>CM076982.1:2381380-2501380 GCA_039105355.1 Benthosema pterotum
CGCTCAAAAACGCTCGAAAAAACGCAATTTTAGTATGGCCGTTCGAGACTTCATGCTACTATAAGCCCATGGTTTTTCTTCGATTTCCGCCATTTTTTCGAAACCGCTATAAAACGCTCCGAGAGCGTGTACTATAGCCCATGGTTTTTCGTCGATTTTCGACATTTTTCAAAAACGCTCAAAACGACGAAAAACACCATTTTAATATGCCGTTCGAGACCATGTACTATAGCCCATGGTTTTCTTCTTCCGATTCGACATTTTTTTCGAAACGCTCAAAAACGCTCCGAGAGCGTGTACTATAGCCCCATGGTTTTTCGTCGATTTCGCCATTTTTTCAAAAACGCTCAAAAAAACGACGAAAAACGCCATTTTAGTATGCCGTTCGAGACCATGTACTATAGCCCATGGTTTTTCTTCTTCTTCGATTTCGACATTTTTTCGAAACGCTCAAAAAACGCTCCGAGAGCGTGTACTATAGCCCATGGTTTTTCGTCGATTTCGACATTTTTTCAAAAACGCTCAAAAACGACGAAAAAAACGCCATTTTAGTATGCCGTTTACGAGACCATTGTACTATAGCCCATGTTTATTCTGTATTTTTTTCGTCGATTTACGACATTTTTTTTTTCGAACGCTCAAAAACGCTCCGAGAAACCGTGTACTATAGCCCATGGGTTTTTTTCGATTTCGATCATTTTTTCGAAAACGCTCAAAAACGAGACGAAAAACGCCCATTTTAGTATGCCGTTCGAACCTCATGTACTAGCCCATGTTTTTTTTTTTTCGATTTCGAACGTTTTTTTATTTTTTTCTTTTTTTTTTTTTTCAAAAAACGCTCAAAAACGACGAAAAACGCCATTTTAGTATGCCGTTCGAGACATGTACTATAGCCCATGGTTTTTCTTCGATTTCGACACTTTTTCCGAAAAGCTCAAAAACGCTCCGAGAGCGTGTACTATAGCCCCCATGGTTTTTCGTTGATTTCGCATTTTTTCAAAAACGCTCAAAAACGACGAAAAACGCCATTTTAGTATGCCGTTCGAGACCATGTACTATAGCCCATGGTTTTTCTTTCGATTTCGCCATTTTTTCGAAACCCTCAAAAAACGCTCCGAGAGCGTGTACTATAGCCCATGGTTTTTCGTCGATTTCGACATTTTTTTCAAAAACCTCAAAAACGACGAAAAACGCCATTTTAGTAATGCCGTTCGAGACCATGGTACTATAGCCCATGGTTTTCTTTTCGATTTCGACATTTTTTCGAAAACGCTCAAAAACGCTCCGAGAGAGTGTACTATAGCCCATGTTTTTTTCGTCGATTTCCGACATTTTTTTCAAAAACGCTCAAAAACGACGAAAAAAACGCCATTTTAGTATGCCGTTCGAGACCATGTACTATAGCCCATGTTTTTTCTTCGATTTCCGACATTTTTTCGAAACGCTCAAAAACGCTCCGGAAAGCGTGTACTATAGCCAATGTTTTTCGTCGATTTCGACATTTTTTCAAAAACGCTCAAAAAACGACGAAAAACGCCATTTTAGTATGCCGTTCGAGACAATGTACTATAGCCCATGTTTTTCTTCGATTTCGACATTTTTTTTGAAACGCTCAAAAACGCTCCGAGAGCCGTGTACTATAGCCCATGGTTTTTCGTCGATTTCGACATTTTTTCAAAAACGCTCAAAAACAGACGAAAAAAACGCCATTTTAGTATGCCGTTCGAGACCATGTACTATAGCCATGTTTTTCTTAAATTTCGACATTTTTCGAACGCTCAAAAACGCTCCGAGAGCGTGTACTATAGCCCATGGTTTTTCGTCGATTTCGCCATTTTTTTCAAAAACGCTCAAAAACGACGAAAAACGCCATTTTAGTATGCCGTTCGAGACCATGTACTATAGCCCATGGTTTTTTCTTCTATTTTCGACATTTTTTTCAAAACGCTCAAAAACGCTCCGGGAGCGTGTACTATAGCCCATATTTTTTCGTCGATTTCGACATTTTTTTAAAAACGCTCAAAAAACGACGAAAAACGCCATTTTAGTATGGCCTTCGAGACCATGTACTATAGCCCATGGTTTTTCTTCTTCGATTTCGACATTTTATCGAAACGCTAAAAAACGCTCCGAGACCGTGTACTATAGCCCATGGGTTTTTTTTTTTTTTTTCTTCGATTTCGACATTTTTTCGAAAACGCTCAAAAAACGACGAAAAACGCCATTTTAGTATGCCTTCGAGACCATGTACTATAGCCCATGGTTTTTTTTTTTCTTTTCGATTTTGACGTTTTTTTTTTTTTTTTTTTTTTTTTTTTTTTCCCGAAAACGCTCAAAAACGACGAAAAACGTCATTTTAGTATGGCCTTCGAGACCATGTACTATAGCCCATGGTTTTTCCTTTCGATTTCGACACTTTTTTCGAAACGCTCAAAAACGCTCCGAGAGCGTGTACTATAAGCCCATGGTTTTCGTTGATTTCGACATTTTTCAAAAACGCTCAAAAACGACGAAAACGCCATTTTAGTATGCCGTTCGAGACCATGTACTATAGCCCATGGTTTTTCTTTCGATTTCGCCATTTTTTTCGAAACCCTAAAAAAACGCTCCGAGAGCGTGTACTATAGCCCATGGTTTTTCGTCGATTTCGCCATTTTTTCAAAATGCTCAAAAACGACGAAAAACGCCATTTTAGTATGCCGTTCGAGACCATGTACTATAGCCCATGGTTTTTCTTCGATTTCGACATTTTTTTCGAAACGCTCAAAAACGCTCCGAGAGCGTGTACTATAGCCCATGGTTTTTCGTCGATTTCGACATTTTTTCAAAAACGCTCAAAAACCGACGAAAAAAACGCCATTTTAGTATGCCCACGAGACCATGTACTATACCCCATGGTTTCCTTCGATTTCGATTTCGACATTTTCGAAACGCTCAAAAACCTCCGAGAGCGTGTACTATAGCCCATGGTTTTTTCGATTTCAACTTTTTTTCGAAAACGCTCAAAAAACGACGAAAAACGTCATTTTAGTATGGCCCTTCGAGACCATGTACTATAGCCCATGGTTTTTTTCTTCGATTTCGACATTTTTTTCGAAACGCTAAAAAAACGCTCCGAGACCGTGTACTATAGCCCATGTTTTTTTTTTTTCGATTTCGACATTTTTTTCGAAAACGCTCAAAAACGACGAAAAACGCCATTTTTAGTATGGCCTTCGAGACCATGTACTCTAGCCCATGTTTTTTTTTTTTCGATTTTGACGTTTTTTTTTTCCGAAACGCGCACAAAAAAACGACGAAAAACAACATTTTAGTATGGCCTTCGAGACCATGTACTATAGCCCATGGTTTTTTCTTCGATTTCGACACTTTTTTCGAAACGCTCAAAAACGCTCCGAGAGCGTGTACTATAGCCCATGGTTTTTCGTCGATTTCGACATTTTTTCAAAAACGCTCAAAAGCGAAAAACGCCATTTTAGTATGGCCTTCGAGACCTTTACTATAGCCCATGGTTTTTTTCTTCGATTTCGACATTTTTTTTCAAAACGCTCAAAAACGCTCCGAGACCGTGTACTATAGCCCATGAGTTTTTTTTGATTTTGACATTTTTTCGAAAACGCTCAAAACCACTCCGAGACCGTGTACTATAGCCCATGTTTTTTCGTCGATTTCGACATTTTTTCAAAAACGCTCAAAAACGACGAAAAACGCCATTTTAGTATGCCGTTCGAGACCATGTACTATAGCCCATGGTTTTTCTTCGATTTCGACATTTTTTCGAAACGCTCAAAAACGCTCCGAGAGCGTGTACTATAGCCCATGGTTTTTCTTCGATTTCGACATTTTTTCGAAACGCTCAAAAACGCTCCGAGAGCGTGTACTATAGCCCATGGTTTTTTCTTCGATTTCGACATTTTTTCGAAACGCTCAAAAACGCTCCGAGAGCGTGTACTATAGCCCATGTTTTTTTTCGTCGATTTCGACATTTTTTCAAAAACGCTCAAAAACGACGAAAAACGCCCATTTTAGTATGCCGTTCGAGACCATGTACTATAGCCCATGGTTTTTCTTCGATTTCGACATTTTTTCGAAACGCTCAAAAACGCTCCGAGAGCGTGTACTATAGCCCATGGTTTTTTGTCGATTTCGACATTTTTTCAAAAACGCTCAAAAACGACGAAAAACGCCATTTTAGTATGCCGTTCGAGACCATGTACTATAGCCCATGGTTTTTCTTCGATTTCGCCATTTTTTGAAACGCTCAAAAACGCTCCGAGAGCGTGTACTATAGCCCATGGTTTTTCGTCGATTTCGACATTTTTTCAAAAACGCTCAAAAACGACGAAAACGCCATTTTAGTATGCCGTTCGAGACCATGTACTATAGCCCATGGTTTTTCTTCGATTTCGACATTTTTTCGAAACGCTCAAAAACGCACCGAGAGCGTGTACTATAGCCCATGGTTTTTCGTCGATTTCGCCATTTTTTCAAAAACGCTCAAAAACGCCGAAAAACGCCATTTTAGTATGCCGTTCGAGACCATGTACTATAGCCCATGGTTTTTCTCTCATTTCGATTTCATTTTTTTTCAAAACGCTCAAAAACGCTCCGAGGAGCGTGTACTATAGCCCATGGTTTTTCGTCGATTTCGACATTTTTTCAAAAACGCTCAAAAACGACGAAAAACGCCATTTTAGTATGCCGTTCGAGACCATGTACTATAGCCCATGGTTTTTCTTCGATTTCGACATTTTTTCGAAACGCTAAAAAACGCTCCGAGACCGTGTACTATAGCCCATGGTTTTTTTTTCGATTTCGACATTTTTTCGAAAACGCTCAAAAACGACGAAAAACGCCATTTTAGTATGGCCTTCGAGACCATGTACTCTAGCCCATGGTTTTTTTTTTTTTTTTTTCGATTTTGTCATTTTTCCGAAAACGCTCAAAAACGACGAAAAACGTCATTTTAGTATGGCCTTCGAGACCATGTACTATAGCCCATGGTTTTTCTTCGATTTCGACACTTTTTTCGAAACGCTCAAAAACGCTCCGAGAGCGTGTACTATAGCCCATGGTTTTTCATTGATTTCGACATTTTTTCAAAAACGCTCAAAAACGACGAAAAACGCCATTTTAGTATGCCGTTCGAGACCATGTACTATAGCCCATGGTTTTCTTCGATTTCGCCATTTTTTCGAAACCCTCAAAAACGCTCCGAGAGCGTGTACTATAGCCCATGGTTTTTCGTCGATTTCGACATTTTTTCAAAAACGCTCAAAAACGACGAAAAACGCCATTTTAGTATGCTGTTCGAGACCATGTACTATAGCCCATGGTTTTTCTTCGATTTCGACATTTTTTCGAAACGCTCAAAAACGCTCCGAGAGCGTGTACTATAGCCCATGGTTTTTCGTCGATTTCGACATTTTTTTCAAAAACGCTCAAAAACGACGAAAAACGCCATTTTAGTATGGCGTTCGAGACCATGTACTATAGCCCATGGTTTTTCTTCGATTTCGACATTTTTTCGAAACGCTAAAAAACGCTCCGAGACCGTGTACTATAGCCCATGGGTTTTTTTTCGATTTCGACATTTTTTCGAAAACGCTCAAAAACGACGAAAAACGCCATTTTAGTATGGCCTTCGAGACCATGTACTCTAGCCCATGTTTTTTTTTTTCGATTTTGACGTTTTTCCGAAAACGCTCAAAAACGACGAAAAACGTCATTTTAGTATGGCCTTCGAGACCATGTACTATAGCCCATGGTTTTTCTTCGATTTCGACACTTTTTTCGAAACGCTCAAAAACGCTCCGAGAGCGTGTACTATAGCCCATGGTTTTTCGTCGATTTCGACATTTTTTCAAAAACGCTCAAAAACGACGAAAAACGCCATTTTAGTATGCCGTTCGAGACCATGTACTATAGCCCATGGTTTTTCTTCGATTTCGCCATTTTTTCGAAACGCTCAAAAACGCTCCGAGAGCGTGTACTATAGCCCATGGTTTTTTCGTCGATTTCGCCATTTTTTCAAAAACGCTCAAAAACGACGAAAAACGCCATTTTAGTATGCCGTTCGAGACCATGTACTATAGCCCATGGTTTTTCTTCGATTTCGACATTTTTTCGAAACGCTCAAAAACGCTCCGAGAGCGTGTACTATAGCCCATGGTTTTTCGTCGATTTCGACATTTTTTCAAAAACGCTCAAAAACGACGAAAAACGCCATTTTAGTATGCCGTTCGAGACCATGTACTATAGCCCATGGTTTTTCTTCGATTTCGCCATTTTTTGAAACGCTCAAAAACGCTCCGAGAGCGTGTACTATAGCCCATGGTTTTTCGTCGATTTCGACATTTTTTCAAAAACGCTCAAAAACGACCAAAAAACGCCATTTTAGTATGCCGTTCGAGACCATGTACTATAGCCCATGGTTTTTCTTCGATTTCGACATTTTTTCGAAACGCTCAAAAACGCTCCGAGAGCGTGTACTATAGCCCATGGTTTTTCGTCGATTTCGCCATTTTTTCAAAAACGCTCAAAAACGACGAAAAAAGCGCCATTTTAGTATGCCGTTCGAGACCATGTACTATAGCCCATGGTTTTTCTTCGATTTCGCCATTTTTTCGAAACCCTCAAAAACGCTCCGAGAGCGTGTACTATAGCCCATGGTTTTTCGTCGATTTCGATTTCGACATTTTTTCAAAAACGCTCAAAAAACGACGAAAAACGCCATTTTAGTATGCTGTTCGAGACCATGTACTATAGCCCATGGTTTTTCTTCGATTTCGACATTTTTTCAAAACGCTCAAAAACGCTCCGGGAGCGTGTACTATAGCCCATGGTTTTTCGTCGATTTCGACATTTTTTCAAAAACGCTCAAAAACGACGAAAAACGCCATTTTAGTATGCTGTTCGAGACCATGTACTATAGCCCATGGTTTTTCTTCGATTTCGACATTTTTTCGAAACGCTAAAAAACGCTCCGAGACCGTGTACTATAGCCCATGGGTTTTTTTTCGATTTCGACATTTTTTCGAAAACGCTCAAAAACGACGAAAAACGCCATTTTAGTATGGCCTTCGAGACCATGTACTCTAGCCCATGTTTTTTTTTTTTTTTCGATTTTGACATTTTTCCGAAAACGCTCAAAAACGACGAAAAACGTCATTTTAGTATGGCCTTCGAGACCATGTACTATAGCCCATGGTTTTTCTTCGATTTCGACACTTTTTTCGAAACGCTCAAAAACGCTCCGAGAGCGTGTACTATAGCCCATGGTTTTTCATTGATTTCGACATTTTTTCAAAAACGCTCAAAAACGACGAAAAACGCCATTTTAGTATGCCGTTCGAGACCATGTACTATAGCCCATGGTTTTTCTTCGATTTCGCCATTTTTTCGAAACCCTCAAAAACGCTCCGAGAGCGTGTACTATAGCCCATGGTTTTTTCGTCGATTTCGACATTTTTTCAAAAACGCTCAAAAACGACGAAAAACGCCATTTTAGTATGCTGTTCGAGACCATGTACTATAGCCCATGGTTTTTCTTCGATTTCGACATTTTTTCGAAACGCTCAAAAACGCTCCGAGAGCGTGTACTATAGCCCATGGTTTTTCGTCGATTTCGACATTTTTTCAAAAACGCTTAAAAACGACGAAAAACGCCATTTTAGTATGGCGTTCGAGACCATGTACTATAGCCCATGGTTTTTCTTCGATTTCGACATTTTTTCGAAACGCTAAAAAACGCTCCGAGACCGTGTACTATAGCCCATGGTTTTTTTTCGATTTCGACATTTTTCGAAAACGCTCAAAAACGACGAAAAACGCCATTTTAGTATGGCCTTCGAGACCATGTACTCTAGCCCATGGTTTTTTTTTTTTTTTCGATTTTGACGTTTTTTTTCGAAAACGCCTCAAAAACGACGAAAAACGTCATTTTTTAGTATGGCCTTCGAGACCATGTACTATAGCCCATGGTTTTTCTTCGCGATTTCGACACTTTTTTCGAAACGCTCAAAAAACGCCGAGAGCGTGTACTATAGCCCATGGTTTTTCGTTGATTTCGACATTTTTTAAATTTTTCAAAAACGCTCAAAAACGACAAAAACGCCATTTTAGTATGCCGTTCGAGACCATGTACTATAGCCCATGGTTTTTCTTCGATTTCGCCATTTTTTCGAAACCCTTAAAAACGCTCCGAGAGCGTGTACTATAGCCCATGGTTTTTCGTCGATTTCGACATTTTTTCAAAAACGACGAAAAAACGCCATTTTAGTATGCCGTTCGAGACCATGTACTATAGCCCATGGTTTTTCTTCGATTTCGACATTTTTTCGAAACGCTCAAAAACGCTCCGAGAGCGTGTACTATAGCCCATGGTTTTTCGTCGATTTCGACATTTTTTTCAAAAACGCTCAAAAACGACGAAAAACGCCATTTTAGTATGCCGCTCGAGACCATGTACTATAGCCCATGGTTTTCCTTCGATTTCGACATTTTTTCGAAACGCTCAAAAACGCTCCGAGAGCGTGTACTATAGCCCATGTTTTTTTTGATTTCAACATTTTTTCGAAAACGCTCAAAAAACGACGAAAAACGTCATTTTAGTATGGCCTTCGAGACCATGTACTATAGCCCATGGTTTTTCTTCGATTTCGACATTTTTTCGAAACGCTACTAAAAAACGCTCCGAGACCGTGTACTACCCATGGGTTTTTTTTCATTTCGATTTCACATTTTTTCGAAAACTCTCAAAAACGACGAAAAACGCCATTTTAGTATGGCCTCGAGACCATGTACTCACAGCCCATTTTTTTTTTTTTTCGATTTTGACGTTTTTTTCCTTAAAAACCACTCAAAACACTCAAAAAACACGATTTAGAAACGTTCTAGTATCCCTTCTAAATCCAAGGAATTCGATGGTAATTTTGACATGATTTTTTACTTTTTCGATTTCGACACGTTTTTCGCTCGCAGTTCGAGCGAGAGAGTCACGTAACATGGTTTTACCGTCGATTTTCGACATTTTTTCAAAAAACGCTCAAAAAACGTACAAAACCATTGTAGTTATAGTGCCGTTCTGTCACATGGCGATAGCGATTGTCTTTCTTTCGATTTCGACATTTTTTCGAAAACCTCAAAATTTTACGCTCCATCATTTTTGCGTGTACTATGCCGAGGTTTTTTTCGATTTCACACAAACTCAAAAACGTCAAAACGAACGACCTGTTCACATTTTAGTATGGCTTTCGAGAATGTACTAAAATAGCCCATGTTTTTCTTCGATTTCGACATTTTTTCGAAACGCTAAAAAACGCTCCGAAACCGTGTACTATTCAAGGACCTGTGTATAGACGTGTTTCGAGATTTGATTTTTTCGACTTAAAACGATTTGAAATCGCGTTTATTTAGTAATGGTTTTTTTCGACGATTTAAACGTTTAGCCCATGGTTTTTTTTTTTCGATTTTTGACGTTTTTTTTGAAAACGTTCAAAGTTTTACGAAAAACGGAAAAGTCATTTAGTATGGCCTTCGAGACCATGTACTATAGCCCATGGTTTTTTCTTTCGATTTCGACACTTTTTTCGAAACGCTCAAAAACGCTCCGAGAGCGTGTACTATAGCCCATGGTTTTTCGTTGATTTCGACATTTTTTCAAAAACGCTCAAAAACGACGAAAAAAACGCCATTTTAGTATGCCGTTCGAGACCATGTACTATAGCCCATGGTTTTTCTTCGATTTCGCCATTTTTTCGAAACCCTCAAAAACGCTCCGAGAGCGTGTACTATAGCCCATGGTTTTTCGTCGATTTCGCCATTTTTTCAAAAATGCTCAAAAACGACGAAAAACGCCATTTTAGTATGCTGTTCGAGACCATGTACTATAGCCCATGGTTTTTCTTCGATTTCGACATTTTTTCGAAACGCTCAAAAACGCTCCGAGAGCGTGTACTATAGCCCATGGTTTTTCGTCGATTTCGACATTTTTTCAAAAACGCTCAAAAACGACGAAAAACGCCATTTTAGTATGCCCTTCGAGACCATGTACTATACCCCATGGTTTTCCTTCGATTTCGACATTTTTTCGAAACGCTCAAAAACGCTCCGAGAGCGTGTACTATAGCCCATGGTTTTTTTGATTTCAACATTTTTTCGAAAACGCTCAAAAACGACGAAAAACGTCATTTTAGTATGGCCTTCGAGACCATGTACTATAGCCCATGGTTTTTCTTCGATTTCGACATTTTTTCGAAACGCTAAAAAACGCTCCGAGACCGTGTACTATAGCCCATGGGTTTTTTTTTTCGATTTCGACATTTTTTCGAAAACGCTCAAAAACGACGAAAAACGCCATTTTAGTATGGCCTTCGAGACCATGTACTCTAGCCCATGTTTTTTTTTTTCGATTTTGACGTTTTTTTTTTTTTTCCGAAAACACTCTCAAAAACGACGAAAAACGTCATTTTAGTATGGCCTTCGAGACCATGTACTATAGCCCATGGTTTTTCTTCGATTTCGACACTTTTTTCGAAACGCTCAAAAACGCTCCGAGAGCGTGTACTATAGCCCATGGTTTTTCGTCGATTTCGACATTTTTTCAAAAACGCTCAAAAACGACGAAAAACACCATTTTAGTATGCCGTTCGAGACCATGTACTATAGCCCATGGTTTTTCTTTGATTTCGACATTTTTTTCGAAACGCTCAAAAACGCTCCGAGACCGTGTACTATAGCCCATGGGTTTTTTCGATTACGACATTTTTTCGAAAACGCTCAAAAACGACGAAAAACGCCATTTTAGTATGGCCTTCGAGACCATGTACTATAGCCCATGGTTTTTCTTCGATTTCGACATTTTTTCGAAACGCTCAAAAACGCTCCGAGACCGTGTACTATAGCCCATGAGTTTTTTTTGATTTTGACATTTTTTCGAAAACGCTCAAAACCACTCCGAGACCGTGTACTATAGCCCATGTTTTTTTTCCGATTTCGACATTTTTTCGAAAACGCTCAAAAACGCTCGGAGACCGTGTACTATAGCCCATGTTTTTTTTCCGATTTCGACATTTTTTCGAAAACGCTCAAAAACGACGAAAAACGCCATTTTAGTATGGCCTTCGAGACCATGTACTATAGCCCATGGTTTTTCTTCGATTTCGACATTTTTTCGAAAACGCTCAAAAACGACGAAAAACGCCATTTTAGTATGGCCTTCGAGACCATGTACTATAGCCCATGGTTTTTCTTCGATTTCGCCATTTTTTCGAAACGCTAAAAAACGCTCCGAGATTGTGTACTATAGCCCATGGGTTTTTTTTCGATTTCGACATTTTTTCGAAAACGCTCAAAAACGGCGAAAAACGCCATTTTAGTATGGCCTTCGAGACCATGTACTCTAGCCCATGTTTTTTTTTTCGATTTTGACGTTTTTCCGAAAACGCTCAAAAACGACGAAAAATGTCATTTTAGTATGGCCTTCGAGACCATGTACTATAGCCCATGGTTTTTCTTCGATTTCGACATTTTTTTGAAACGCTCAAAAACGCTCCGAGACCGTGTACTATAGCCCATGGGTTTTTTTTCGATTTCGACATTTTTTCGAAAACGCTCAAAAACGACAAAAAACGCCATTTTTGTATGGCCTTCGAGACCATGTACTCTAGCCCATGTTTTTTCTTCGATTTCGACACTTTTTTCGAAACGCTCAAAAACGCTCCGAGAGCGTGTACTATAGCCCATGGTTTTTCGTTGATTTCGACATTTTTTCAAAAACGCTCAAAAACGACGAAAAACGCCATTTTAGTATGCCGTTCGAGACCATGTACTATAGCCCATGGTTTTTCTTCGATTTCGCCATTTTTTCGAAACCCTTAAAAACGCTCCGAGAGCGTGTACTATAGCCCATGGTTTTTCGTCGATTTCGCCATTTTTTCAAAAACGCTCAAAAACGACGAAAAACGCCATTTTAGTATGCCGTTCGAGACCATGTACTATAGCCCATGGTTTTTCGTCGATTTCGACATTTTTTCAAAAACGCTCAAAAACGACGAAAAACGCCATTTTAGTATGCCGTTCGAGACCATGTACTATAGCCCATGGTTTTTCTTCGATTTCGACATTTTTTCGAAACGCTCAAAAACGCTCCGAGAGCGTGTACTATAGCCCATGGTTTTTCGTCGATTTCGACATTTTTTCAAAAACGCTCAAAAACGACGAAAAACGCCATTTTAGTATGCCGTTCGAGACCATGTACTATAGCCCATGGTTTTTCTTCGATTTCGACATTTTTTCGAAACGCTCAAAAACGCTCCGAGAGCGTGTACTATAGCCCATGGTTTTTCGTCGATTTCGACATTTTTTCAAAAACGCTCAAAAACGACGAAAAACGCCATTTTAGTATGCCGTTCGAGACCATGTACTATAGCCCATGGTTTTTCTTCGATTTCGACATTTTTTCGAAATGCTCAAAAACGCTCCGAGAGCGTGTACTATAGCCCATGGTTTTTCGTCGATTTCGACATTTTTTCAAAAACGCTCAAAAACGACGAAAAACGCCATTTTAGTATGCCGTTCGAGACCATGTACTATAGCCCATGGTTTTTCTTCGATTTCGACATTTTTTCGAAACGCTCAAAAACGCTCCGAGAGCGTGTACTATAGCCCATGGTTTTTCGTCGATTTCGACATTTTTTCAAAAACGCTCCAAAACGACGAAAAACGCCATTTTAGTATGCCGTTCGAGACCATGTACTATAGCCCATGGTTTTTCTTCGATTTCGACATTTTTTCGAAACGCTCAAAAACGCTCCGAGAGCGTGTACTATAGCCCATGGTTTTTTCGTCGATTTCGACATTTTTTCAAAAACGCTCAAAAACGACGAAAAACGCCATTTTAGTATGCCGTTCGAGACCATGTACTATAGCCCATGGTTTTTCTTCGATTTCGCCATTTTTTCGAAACCCTCAAAAACGCTCCGAGAGCGTGTACTATAGCCCATGGTTTTTCGTCGATTTCGCCATTTTTTCAAAAATGCTCAAAAACGTCGAAAAACGCCATTTTAGTATGCTGTTCGAGACCATGTACTATAGCCCATGGTTTTTCTTCGATTTCGACATTTTTTCGAAACGCTCAAAAACGCTCCGAGAGCGTGTACTATAGCCCATGGTTTTTCGTCGATTTCGACATTTTTTCAAAAACGCTCAAAAACGACGAAAAACGCCATTTTAGTATGCCGTTCGAGACCATGTACTATAGCCCATGGTTTTTCTTCGATTTCGACATTTTTTCGAAACGCTCAAAAACGCTCCGAGAGCGTGTACTATAGCCCATGGTTTTTCGTCGATTTCGACATTTTTTCAAAAACGCTCAAAAACGACGAAAAACGCCATTTTAGTATGCCGTTCGAGACCATGTACTATAGCCCATGGTTTTTCTTCGATTTCGACATTTTTTCGAAACGCTCAAAAACGCTCCGAGAGCGTGTACTATAGCCCATGGTTTTTCGTCGATTTCGACATTTTTTCAAAAACGCTCAAAACGACGAAAAACGCCATTTTAGTATGCCGTTCGAGACCATGTACTATAGCCCATGGTTTTTCTTCGATTTCGACATTTTTTCGAAACGCTCAAAAACGCTCCGAGAGCGTGTACTATAGCCCATGGTTTTTTGTCGATTTCGACATTTTTTCAAAACGCTCAAAAACGACGAAAAACGCCATTTTAGTATGGCGTTCGAGACCATGTACTATAGCCCATGGTTTTTCTTCGATTTCGACATTTTTTCGAAACGCTCAAAAACGCTCCGAGAGCGTGTACTATAGCCCATGGTTTTTCGTTGATTTCGACATTTTTTCAAAAACGCTCAAAAACGACGAAAAACGCCATTTTAGTATGCCGTTCGAGACCATGTACTATAGCCCATGGTTTTTCTTCGATTTCGCCATTTTTTTCGAAACCCTTAAAAACGCTCCGAGAGCGTGTACTATAGCCCATGGTTTTTCGTCGATTTCGCCATTTTTTCAAAAACGCTCAAAAACGACGAAAAACGCCATTTTAGTATGCCGTTCGAGACCATGTACTATAGCCCATGGTTTTTCTTCGATTTCGACATTTTTTCGAAACGCTCAAAAACGCTCCGAGAGCGTGTACTATAGCCCATGGTTTTTCGTTGATTTCGACATTTTTTCAAAAACGCTCAAAAACGACGAAAAACGCCATTTTAGTATGCCGTTCGAGACCATGTACTATAGCCCATGGTTTTTCTTCGATTTCGCCATTTTTTCGAAACCCTTAAAAACGCTCCGAGAGCGTGTACTATAGCCCATGGTTTTTCGTCGATTTCGCCATTTTTTCAAAAACGCTCAAAAACGACGAAAAACGCCATTTTAGTATGCTGTTCGAGACCATGTACTATAGCCCATGGTTTTTCTTCGATTTCGACATTTTTTCGAAACGCTCAAAAACGCTCCGAGAGCGTGTACTATAGCCCATGGTTTTTCGTCGATTTCGACATTTTTTCAAAAACGCTCAAAAACGACGAAAAACGCCATTTTAGTATGCCGTTCGAGACCATGTACTATAGCCCATGGTTTTTCTTCGATTTCGACATTTTTTCGAAACGCTCAAAAACGCTCCGAGAGCGTGTACTATAGCCCATGGTTTTTTCGTCGATTTCGACATTTTTTCAAAAACGCTCAAAAACGTCGAAAAACGCCATTTTAGTATGCCGTTCAAGACCATGTACTATAGCCCATGGTTTTTCTTTGATTTCGACATTTTTTTCGAAACGCTCAAAAACGCTCCGAGACCGTGTACTATAGCCCATGGGTTTTTTTTTTCGATTTCGACATTTTTTCGAAAACGCTCAAAAACGACGAAAAACGCCATTTTAGTATGGCCTTCGAGACCATGTACTATAGCCCATGGTTTTTCTTCGATTTCGACATTTTTTTGAAACGCTCAAAAACGCTCCGAGACCGTGTACTATAGCCCATGTTTTTTTTCCGATTTCGACATTTTTTCGAAAACGCTCAAAAACGACGAAAAACGCCATTTTAGTATGGCCTTCGAGACCGTGTACTATAGCCCATGGTTTTTCTTCGATTTCGACATTTTTTTCGAAACGCTCAAAAACGCTCCGAGACTGTGTACTATAGCCCATGGGGTTTTTTTCGATTTCGACATTTTTTCGAAAACGCTCAAAAACGGCGAAAAACGCCATTTTAGTATGGCCTTCGAGACCGTGTACTATAGCCCATGTTTTTTTTTTTCGATTTCGACATTTTTTCAAAAACGCTCAAAAACGACGAAAAACGCCATTTTAGTATGCCATTCGAGACCATGTACTATAGCCCATGGTTTTTCTTCGATTTCGACATTTTTTCGAAACGCTCAAAAACGCTCCGAGAGCGTGTACTATAGCCCATGGTTTTTTCGTCGATTTCGACATTTTTTCAAAAACGCTCAAAAACGACGAAAAACGCCATTTTTAGTATGCCGTTCGAGACCATGTACTATAGCCCATGGTTTTTCTTCGATTTCGCCATTTTTTCGAAACGCTCAAAAACGCTCCGAGAGCGTGTACTATAGCCCATGGTTTTTCGTCGATTTCGACATTTTTTCAAAAACGCTCAAAAACGACGAAAAACGCCATTTTAGTATGCCGTTCGAGACCATGTACTATAGCCCATGGTTTTTCTTTGATTTCGACATTTTTTTCGAAACGCTCAAAAACGCTCCGAGACCGTGTACTATAGTCCATGGTTTTTCGTCGATTTCGACATTTTTTCAAAAACGCTCAAAAACGACGAAAAACGCCATTTTAGTATGCCGTTCGAGACCATGTACTATAGCCCATGGTTTTTCTTCGATTTCGACATTTTTTCGAAACGCTCAAAAACGCTCCGAGAGCGTGTACTATAGCCCATGGTTTTTCGTCGATTTCGCCATTTTTTCAAAAACGCTCAAAAACGACGAAAAACGCCATTTTAGTATGCTGTTCGAGACCATGTACTATAGCCCATGGTTTTTCTTCGATGTCGCCATTTTTTCGAAACCCTCAAAAACGCTCCGAGAGCGTGTACTATAGCCCATGGTTTTTCATCGATGTTACGGATGTGTATAGGAGAGTAAGCTATTGTGGTCCTGCTGTGTGTCTAGTGTTGTGTGTGTGCGAGCGCTCTTGTTCTGTCTTGTGTCTTATTAGCAGGTACCGTTATTCAGGCTGCCCATTGGCGGGGCGAGTAGCTAACGCCCCCCCATTGGCCTGCCACTCTCCTCCTATCGTCCAATCAGCTGATCCTGCGCCTCTCCTAGATCTACAAGTGCTTCATGGGAAGTCGCCGACCTGGCCGCTGTCAGTCCCTTTGTTCTGCTAGCATGTAGCTCAGTGACAGCGTGCCCACCGGAGCAGACTAGTTTTGGTGTTTGCTTGAATAGCCCTTTACAATTTATTGTCTATTTACTACTTTTTCGCTATTTGTCTATTTACTACTTTTCATATTTATCTACTTACTACTCTAGAGTATACTTTGTATAGCGTAGGCCTACCTATATTCACCAGTGCTCCATTGTAACAGCTTTTAAGCACTGTTTGTACAAAAAGAAAAGAGACTGTAAACTGGTTGCCACTCTAACCTTTAAAAGAAAAGAAAAGAGAAAATAAATAACATCTTTCAGCTTCAACAACTTGTGTTATTTAACATCCTTATAAACCCCTGGACACGCAGTCGTAATAGTCGATTTCGACATTTTTTCAAAAACGCTCAAAAACGACGAAAAACGCCATTTTAGTATGCCGTTCGAGACCATGTACTATAGCCCATGGTTTTTCTTCGATTTCGACATTTTTTCGAAACGCTCAAAAACGCTCCGAGAGCGTGTACTATAGCCCATGGTTTTTCGTCGATTTCGACATTTTTTCAAAAACGCTCAAAAACGACGAAAACGCCATTTTAGTATGCCGTTCGAGACCATGTACTATAGCCCATGGTTTTTCTTCGATTTCGACATTTTTTCGAAACGCTCAAAAACGCTCCGAGACAGTGTACTATAGCCCATGGGTTTTTGTCGATTTCGACATTTTTTCGAAAACGCTCAAAAGCGACGAAAAACGCCATTTTAGTATGGCCTTCGAGACCATGTACTACAGCCAATGGTTTTTCTTCGATTTCGACATTTTTTTGAAACGCTCAAAAACGCTCCGAGACCGTGTACTACAGCCCATGGGTTTTTTTCGATTTCGACATTTTTTCGAAAACGCTCAAAAACGATGAAAAACGCCATTTTAGTATGGCCTTCGAGACCATGTACTATAGCCCATGTTTTTTCTTCGATTTCGACATTTTTTCGAAAACGCTCAAAAACGACGAAAAACGCCATTTTAGTATGGCCTTCGAGACCATGTACTATAGCCCATGGGTTTTTTTCGATTTCGACATTTTTTCAAAAACGCTCAAAAACGACGAAAAACGCCATTTTAGTATGGCCTCCGAGACCGTGTACTATTAGGGCGGGTCATACTTTTTTTATTTTTGAAATTCAAAATGCTTGGGTGCCTATTTTATGTTTTTGGGCATGGGGAATTCAAATATGATATTCTTTTTTTGATTGGACAAACCCTAGCTACATCTATTTGCATTTCTATATCAGTAATTGTATCGATTTTAGCTCAATTATGAGATTTAAAATCTAAAGGAAATTCTAACATGTGGGGTGTCTAAATTATGTGTTTTTTGATGGAGAATTCAAATATAATATTGTTTTTTGGATAGAATAAGTCTAACCTACATTTTTCTGTACTTTGAAATTGCACATTTTGCCCGTTTTGACCTATTTTTTAGGATTTTTAAATACATAAAGGAAATCATTTATATCAACAAAGCCAAATCAAATTAAGCTATTTATTAACAATCCAAGTGCAGATATATCTAAATAAAATTGATGATCAATCACAGTATCACTTTCTGAACAAGTCCTGCTTTGACTCAGCCATACACATCAGCCGATCTTCGGAGCCCTGGTTCCTTCATCCCTTAGCTTCTAGGTAGAGTAGAAGCTAAGTCACCATTTTGACCACCCTTCCAATGCTTTGAGTGTGGCAAGGCCAGTTAGCCTCCTCCATGGGGGTTTTGATTGATGGTCTTAATCTTTGAGGTGTTTATTGCACAGGTGAGATACTCTGACACACCATGCTGGGAGCATCATATTTGCGTGCTTCTGGTCCTTTGCCCCTGATGGCCTGGATTCTCTCCACTCCCTCAACCATTTCATCCTGATCCTTTGGGCACAGCAGTGTTTGAAGGATGGCTTCATTGTGATCACAACAAGCAGATCTAGCAGTTGGCATCACAATGCCCAATACATCCTTCCTCTGGGACAGTCCAGTCCAGTCATGGAAAATATTAGACCACCATTGTATGGTGGTCTAATAATAGGGTGGTTTAATATTTTTTCCATGACTGTAAAAAATAATGGTGTATTCAGCAATGCACTTCAGATTTGTCAGATGCAGATGATTCTTTACTTTCACCATGCTTTGACATTCAGAGTCTGAGATATCTTTTTGTTGCAATGAGCCAGCAGCTGTGGTTTACTGACCCATTCAGAGCCAGCCTTGCAGCTAGGAATCACTATCCCTGACTGCATAAACCATTCTATAGCCATAGTGTTGATCAGTCAAGATCTTTCATCTTTAATGACCTTGTCAGACAGATCGATCAGTTAGGGGCCAACAAAGATGATGGATTGAAGGTCCTAGGCAGCAAAGGTTTCACTTGGCCTGTGACAAGTCCCAGAGAAAGGAGGTATGGGGATTGTGATGCCAAGCTGCTTGTCGTGCCCACACAGTGGAGCCATCATGAAGCCATCCTCCAAAAACATCTCAAGAATCAGAATGAGATGATTGTGGGGAGGGAGAGAATCCTGGCCATCCAGGGATAAGAAGACTGAGACATTCAGGTGAGAGACGGCAATGAAAAGAACCAGAAAAACATATCCAACATTGGTGGATTGATTATCTGATAAAAAGGTGTCTTTGACCTGAACCGAAGACCTTTGTCAAGCCCCATGGAGGTGCCTAACTGGAGCACATTCAGCACATTCAAAGCATTGAGAGAGGGTGGTCAACTGGTCATAGTGGCTTCCGCTGTACCTGCTTCTCTCAAGAAAAGAGGAATGGAGGAATCAGGGCTCAGGAGAACTTGTTCAGGGATTTTCAGTCATACTGAAAATTGATCATCAGAATTTTATTCAGTGATATCCATGCACTTGAATTTTTAATAAATAACTTTGATTTGACTTTGTCAACATAAAATATTTCCTTTAAGTATATAAAAATCCTAATCCTGCTGAACGGATAAGGACAAAATGATTTAGGGAGTGGAGAGAATCCAGGCCCATGGAGGTGGCTAACTGGCCTTGCCACACTCAAAGCATTGAGAGGGTGGTCAAAATGGTGACTTAGCTTCTACTCTACCTACTTCTCTCAGGAAAAGAGGGATGAAGGAATCAGGGCTCCGAAGATCGGCTGATGTGTATGGTTGAGTCAAAGCAGGACTTTGGACGCTCAGAAAGTGATACTGTGATTGATCATCAATTTTATTCAGATATACCTGCACTTGAATTGTTAATAAATAGGTTAATTTGATTTGACTTTGTTGATGATTTCCTTTATGTATTTAAAAATCCTAAAAATAGGTCAAAACGGGCGAAATGTGCAATTTTGAAGTACAGAAAAATGTAGGTTAGACTTATTCTATCCAAAAAACAATATTATATTTGAATTCTCCATCAAAAAACACATAATTTAGACACCCCACATGTTAGAATTTCCTTTGGATTTTAAATCTCATAATTGATGTAAAATCGATACAATTACTGATATAGAAATGCAAATAGATGTAGCTAGGGTTTGTCCAATCAAAAAAAGAATGTCATATTTGAATTCCCCATACCCAAAAACATAAAATAGGCACCCAAGCATTTTGAATTTCAAAAATAAAAAAAGTATGACCCGCCCTAGTGTACTATAGCCCATGGTTTTTCTTCGATTTCGACATTTTTTCGAAACGCTCAAAAACGCTCCGAGACCGTGTACTATAGCCCATGGTTTTTTTTTTTCAATTTCGACATTTTTTCGAAAACGCTCAAAAACGACGAAAAACGCCATTTTAGTATGGCCTTCGAGACCATGTACTATAGCCCATGGTTTTTCTTCGATTTCGACATTTTTTCGAAACGCTCAAAAACGCTCCGAGACCGTGTACTATAGCCCATGGGTTTTTTTTTTCGATTTCAACATTTTTTCAAAAACGCTCAAGAACGACGAAAAACGCCATTTTAGTATGGCCTTCGAGACCATGTACTATAGCCCATGGTTTTTCTTCGATTTCGACATTTTTTCGAAACGCTCAAAAACGCTCCGAGACCGTGTACTATAGCCCATGGGTTTTTTTCGATTTCGACATTTTTTCGAAAACGCTCAAAAGCGACGAAAAACGCCATTTTAGTATGGCCTTCGAGACCATGTACTATAGCCCATGGTTTTTCTTCGATTTCGACATTTTTTCGAAGCGCTCAAAAACGCTCCGAGACCGTGTACTATAGCCCATGGGTTTTTTTTCGATTTCGACATTTTTTCGAAAACGCTCAAAAACGATGAAAAACGCCATTTTACTATGGCCTTCGAGACCATGTACTATAGCCCATGTTTTTTCTTCGATTTCGACATTTTTTCGAAACGCTCAAAAACGCTCCGAGACCGTGTACTATAGCCCATGGGTTTTTTTCGATTTCGACATTTTTTCAAAAACGCTCAAAAACGACGAAAAACGCCATTTTAGTATGGCCTTCGAGACCATGTACTATAGCCCATGGTTTTTCTTCGATTTCGACATTTTTTTCGAAACGCTCAAAAACGCTCCGAGACCGTGTACTATAGCCCATGGTTTTTTTTTTCAATTTCGACATTTTTTCGAAAACGCTCAAAAACGACGAAAAACGCCATTTTAGTATGGCCTTCGAGACCATGTACTATAGCCCATGGTTTTTCTTCGATTTCGACATTTTTTCGAAACGCTCAAAAACGCTCCGAGACCGTGTACTATAGCCCATGGGTTTTTTTTTCGATTTCGACATTTTTTCGAAAACGCTCAAAAACGACGAAAAACGCCATTTTAGTATGGCCTTCGAGACCATGTACTATAGCCCATGGTTTTTCTTCGATTTCGACATTTTTTCGAAACGCTCAAAAACGCTCCGAGACCGTGTACTATAGCCCATGGGTTTTTTTCGATTTCGACATTTTTTCGAAAACGCTCAAAAACGACGAAAAACGCCATTTTAGTATGGCCTTCGAGACCATGTACTATAGCCAATGGTTTTTCTTCGATTTCGACATTTTTTCGAAACGCTCAAAAACGCTCCGAGACCGTGTACTATAGCCCATGGGTTTTTTTCGATTTCGACATTTTTTCGAAAACGCTCAAAAACGACGAAAAACGCCATTTTAGTATGGCCTTCGAGACCATGTACTATAGCCCATGGTTTTTCTTCGATTTCGACATTTTTTCGAAACGCTCAAAAACGCTCCGAGACCGTGTACTATAGCCCATGGGTTTTTTTTCGATTTCGACATTTTTTCGAAAACGCTCAAAAACGACGAAAAACGCCATTTTAGTATGGCCTTCGAGACCATGTACTATAGCCAATGGTTTTTCTTCGATTTCGACATTTTTTTGAAACGCTCAAAAACGCTCCGAGACCGTGTACTACAGCCCATGGTTTTTTTTCGATTTCGACATTTTTTCGAAAACGCTCAAAAACGATGAAAAACGCCATTTTACTATGGCCTTCGAGACCATGTACTATAGCCCATGTTTTTTCTTCGATTTCGACATTTTTTCGAAACGCTCAAAAACGCTCCGAGACCGTGTACTATAGCCCATGGGTTTTTTTCGATTTCGACATTTTTTCGAAAACGCTCAAAAGCGACGAAAACGCCATTTTAGTATGGCCTTCGAGACCATGTACTATAGCCCATGGTTTTTCTTCGATTTCGACATTTTTTCGAAGCGCTCAAAAACGCTCCAAGACCGTGTACTATAGCCCATGGGTTTTTTTCGATTTCGACATTTTTTCAAAAACGCTCAAAAACGACGAAAAACGCCATTTTAGTATGGCCTTCGAGACCATGTACTATAGCCCATGGTTTTTCTTCGATTTCGACATTTTTTCAAAGACGCTCAAAAACGACGAAAAACGTCATTTTAGTATGGCCTTCGAGACCATGTACTATAGCCCATGGTTTTTCTTCGATTTCGACATTTTTTCGAAACGCTCAAAAACGCTCCGAGACCGTGTACTATAGCCCATGGGTTTTTTTCGATTTCGACATTTTTCCGAAAACGCTCAAAAACGACGAAAAACGCCATTTTAGTATGGCCTTCGAGACCATGTACTATAGCCCATGGTTTTTCTTCGATTTCGACATTTTTTCGAAACGCTCAAAAACGCTCCGAGACCGTGTACTATAGCCCATGTTTTTTTTTTTCAATTTCGACATTTTTTCGAAAACGCTCAAAAACGACGAAAAACGCCATTTTAGTATGGCCTTCGAGACCATGTACTATAGCCCATGGTTTTTCTTCGATTTCGACATTTTTTCGAAACGCTCAAAAACGCTCCGAGACCGTGTACTATAGCCCATGGGTTTTTTTCGTTTTCGACATTTTTTCAAAAACGCTCAAAAACGACGAAAAACGCCATTTTAGTATGGCCTTCGAGACCATGTACTATAGCCCATGGTTTTTCTTCGATTTCGACATTTTTTTCGAAACGCTCAAAAACGCTCCGAGACCGTGTACTATAGCCCATGGGTTTTTTCGATTTCGACATTTTTTCGAAAACGCTCAAAAACGACGAAAAATACCATTTTAGTATGGCCTTCGAGACCATGTACTATAGTCCAGGGTTTTTCTTCGATTTCGACATTTTTTCGAAACGCTCAAAAACGCTCAGAGATCGTGTTTTTATTAACCATTTTCGAAAAGGCTATGAGGAAAATGAATGAGGAATCCACTAGTGCAACAGGGTTGGTGACGTCACTGAAAAGTCTATGAGGAAAATGAATGAGGAATCCACTAGTGGAACAGGGCTGGTGACGTCACTGAAAAGTCTATGAGGAAAATGAATGAGGAATCCACTAGTGGAACAGGGCTGGTGACGTCACTGAAAAGTCTATGAGGAAAATGAATGAGGAATCCACTAGTGGAACAGGGCTGGTGACGTCACTGAAAAGTCTATGAGGAAAATGAATGAGGAATCCACTAGTGGAACAGGGCTGGTGACGTCACTGAAAAGTCTATGAGGAAAATGAATGAGGAATCCACTAGTGGAACAGGGCTGGTGACGTCACTGAAAAGTCTATGAGGAAAATGAATGAGGAATCCACTAGTGGAACAGGGCTGGTGACGTCACTGAAAAGTCTATGAGGAAAATGAATGAGGAATCCACTAGTGGAACAGGGCTGGTGACGTCACTGAAAAGTCTATGAGGAAATTGAATGAGGAATCCACTAGTGGAACAGGGCTGGTGACGTCACTGAAAAGTCTATGAGGAAAATGAATGAGGAATCCACTAGTGGAACAGGGCTGGTGACGTCACTGAAAAGTCTATGAGGAAAATGAATGAGGAATCCACTAGTGCAACAGGGTTGGTGACGTCACTGAAAAGTCTATGAGGAAAATGAATGAGGAATCCACTAGTGGAACAGGGCTGGTGACGTCACTGAAAAGTCTATGAGGAAAATGAATGAGGAATCCACTAGTGAAACAGGGCTGGTGACGTCACTGAAAAGTCTATGAGGAAAATGAATGAGGAATCCACTAGTGGAACAGGGCTGGTGACGTCACTGCAGAGGTCTATAAACCCTGAGACTTCTGCAAAAGTTCACATACAGTTCAACTTCATTCATCAGTCCAACTTCATCATCATTCATCAATAATCAATATCAATCACTCATAATCAATACTTAACTTAACTTAACTTAACTTAACTTAACTTAACTTAACTTAACTTAACTTAACTTAACTTAACTTAACTTAACTTAACTTAAGAACTCACCATGATTAAGGGACTAGTAGCCACAGCAGGCGCCTTGGGCCTGGCCTCTTTGGGTACGGTGGGGTATCAGCGTTACAAACACAACGCCATCCTGGAAGCCTGTCTGGCCAATATCAGAAGCGATGTGCAGCGGGAGACGGCATCGGCCAGGAGAAAGACCTACCAGGAGCTCCGAGAGACCAAGGCTGCAGTGGCAGCACTCAAAGAGGAGCTGCAGGCCGTCAAGAAGGAAGTCCGAACCGCCGGCGAAACAACTACTGACGGTTTCTCCGAAGATCTCCAAGAGACCAAGGCTGCAGTGGCAGCCCTCAAAGAAGAGCTGCAGGCAGTCAAGCAGGAAGTCCCAACCGCTGGCGAAACAACCACTGACGGTTTCCATGTCCTGACGGAGCCCGTCGGAAACATGAAGGAGGAAGCGACGAGGTCCATCGGAGAGATCAGGGCGGTGGTGGACCAAGTGAAGGCGTCCAACATGGAGAGCCACTCCCTTGTGAATGAAGCTCTGGAGCGACTGAAAGAGTCCACGGAGGAGAGCTTCGTCCTCATAGACGAGGCGGTCTCAGGGATCAAGGCAGACCTACGACAGCGCGACGAGTCCACGGACCAGAGGTTCCAATTCTTGGAAGACTGTATTGCCGGAATTTGGGAGGAACAAGCCCAGCACGACGAGTCGACCAATGACAAGTTCCGACAAATGGGACAGTTCATTGCTGCAATTAAGAAGGACATGCTTCAGCGCGATAATGATTCTGTCGCCCCTCTCAAAAAGAAGGTAGTAAGACAACAAAGGCTGGCTCCGTGGTACAGCTCTGAAACCAAAGTTCTCAAGCAAGCATCGCGTCGACTGGAGAATACATGGCGCTCAACTAAATCTGAGGAAACGCGTATTGCCTGGCAAAATAGTCAAAAAATATACAAAAAGGCACTCAACAGTGCAAGAACCAAATACTACTCATCTTTAATAGAGGAACATAAAAACAATCCTAAGTTCCTCTTTGATACGCTTGCCCGGCTAACAAAAAGTCCTGAATCTACTGAACCACGCATTCCACCAACCCTTAATAGTAACGATTTCATGAGCTTCTTTAATGGCAAAATTGAAACCATCAGAGATCAAATCGACAACCAATTACCCTTCTCAAGTGCGGTAGTCTCAGAGATTACTACACGCTCAAGTATATTGCTCGATAGTTTTACCCCAATCGAGCTCTCCGATCTCATTTCAACGGTTTCCTCCTCTAAATCAACAACCTGCCTCCTGGACCCAGTCCCAACCAGGTTACTAAAAGAAGTCCTACCTTCGGTTGGCACTTCCATGCTTAATATGATCAATTTGTCCCTCGTAACAGGCTATGTCCCACAAACGTTTAAGGTAGCGGTAATAAAACCACTACTGAAAAAACCCAATCTTGACCCAGGCATTCTCGCTAACTATAGACCCATCTCAAACCTTCCATTTCTCTCTAAAATTCTTGAAAAAGCAGTTGCCAAACAATTATGTGACTTCCTACAGGATAACAATATATTTGAAGGCTTTCAGTCAGGTTTCAGAGCAAATCATAGCACTGAGACAGCATTGCTGAGAGTCACAAATGACCTCCTGACTGCAGCAGATAACAACCTCCTCTCTGTACTGGTGCTACTGGACCTTAGTGCTGCGTTCGACACTATCGACCATGGCATCCTGTTACAGAGACTGGAGCATTTGGTCGGCATAAAAGGTGTCGCGCTGAAATGGTTTGAGTCCTATCTGTCAGACCGAGTTCAGTTTGTATGTGTCAATGACAACTCCTCAATGCGTGAAAAGGTCAAATATGGCGTTCCCCAAGGCTCCGTGCTAGGACCAACATTGTTTTCCCTGTATATGCTCCCTCTTGGTAACATCATCAGGGAACACTCTATAAATTTCCATTGCTACGCAGATGATACTCAACTATATCTCTCCATGAAACCAAATGAAACGGACCAACTGGCCAAACTACAATCATGCCTGAAAGACATAAAGAGTTGGATGACCCATAATTACCTGCTTCTCAACTCTGACAAAACTGAAGTAATTGTAACCGGGCCTAAGCTCCTCAGAGACAAACTGGCCGGGGATGACTTCAACCTGGATGGCTTCACTTTGGCCCCCAAGGCCACTGTGAGGAATCTGGGAGTCATCTTCGACCAAGATTTGACATTTAATTCCCATATCAAACAAGTATCAAAAAACGCTTTCTTCCACTTGCGTAATATTGCAAAAGTCAGACACATCCTGTCCCAAAATGATGCAGAAAAACTTGTCCATGCATTTGTTACCTCAAGGCTGGACTATTGCAACTCGCTACTGTCGGGTTGTTCAAATAAATCCCTAAAAAGCCTCCAGCTAGTCCAAAATGCAGCGGCACGCGTGCTGACAGGAACCAAGAAAAGAGAACATATCACTCCTTCACTGGCCTCTCTGCATTGGCTCCCGGTTAAATTTAGAATAGAGTTCAAAATCCTCCTTCTTACCTACAAAGCCCTAAATGGTCAGGCACCGCAATATCTGAAAGAACTCATAGACCCATACAAACCGAATAGAACGCCCTTGCGTTCACAGTATGCAGATATGCTCGCTGTTCCAAAAATACAAAAATCTACAGTAGGAGGTAGAGCGTTTAGGTCACAGGCACCCCGTCTGTGGAACCTTCTGCCGGTTTCGGTCCGTGGGGCCGACTCGCTCTGTACCTTCAAAACCAGACTAAAAACCTTTCTTTTTGAAAAAGCCTATGGCTAGTGTGTGCCTGTTACAAACGCACCGGCTGATGGCTGGGTGGTCTGTCATGCTACTGATGGAGTGGTCCGTTATTTACACATCCTGGCCCCAGTATGTCCTGTCACTAACACTGCATCCGGGGAGCCATTCCCCGGAGTCTCTCTTGTCCTCTACCACGCAGATCCATAGAACCCTACTGTGGACCGCCATCAGACTACCAGGTGCCCTGACAAGACCAGGACCCTCCACGACGCCCACCAACATCCTCACTGTGGACCACTGTGGACCACCGTGGACCAAGCCTCATCGTCGATAACGACCATGAACTGCCCCCTATGAACTTTAAACTACATACCACCAACCCATCCTGAATTATATAACGAAAATGTTCTACCATACCGCCATACTACATTACTGCACTGTCTACTGTCACTACTTGTTTTCGTGTTCATCTCTCTCTGTCCCTTCCTCCCCTCTCCTCCCCCCACCCCTTCTCCCCACCCCTCTTCTTCTCTCCCCCGACACGGTCAAGGCAGATGGCCGCCCACCCCAGAGTCAGGTTCTGCCTGACGTTTCTTCCCTTAGGGGAGTTTTTCGTTACCACTGTTGCAACCTTTGCTTGCTCTGGGAGGATCTTTGTCGGTTCCCCTCTCTTCTTTTCTCTTTTGTAAAGTGTCTTGAGACAACCTGTTGTGATTTGACACTCAAATAAAATTGAATTGAATTGAATTGAATTGATAAGTCCAAGAATGAGAGGTTCCAGAAGATGGAACAGTTCATTGCCGGAATTAAGAAGGTCATCGTCCACCGAGACAGGTCCAACAACGAGAGGTTCCCGCAGATGGGACATTTCATTGCCGGAATGAAGACGAGCGTGGACAAATTGGAGCAGCAGCAGAACACCACGAAGGCCAAAGAGAAGACGATGGTGGAAGATCTGCCGAAATTGAGGCATCCAAGACCGATCCAAGGCCTGCAGCCTGAGCGGACGGTGAGGGCCACCAGGAACCAGGCCAACTTCCTCTTCGACCCCAAGAACCCTAGGTCGGGAGAGTTGAACTCTCAGTGCGGGTGCATGGCGCTCAGTTTCCTGGCCTTTCAAGCCAAGGGAGTGAGCTTCAGCCCGGCGGTCCTGGACGACGTGCTGAGAGTGGGCGACTCGCTGTACAGGAGTACGAGGAGTGCCAAGAACATGGGCGGTCATTTGGCCATCGACGAGCTGCCAAAGGAGGTGGCGATAGAGAGTGAGCGCTTTGCCGTGGAGACAGTCTTCATGCATAGCGGTAACCTGAAAGACCCTAGCTTTGAAAGTCTGGAGAAGGCTCTGAAATCGATCGACTGCCCCTTCTGTGCACACCTCCTCGTCGTCCCGGAGTACATCGCGGTCTTCGGCGACGGGTCGGGACGTTACGGCGTCTTCGACTCCCACTCGAGGTGTGCCAGAGGTTTGCGGCTGTTTGGGGATGACAGGAGAGGGAAAGCCATCCTGCTACGTTTCCAGGATATGGCCGGTTTGCTCCAGCACCTCGACAAGCTTTTTGCACATAAGAAAGCCAAAACTCAGTATGATTTGGTGGAAGTTTCGTTTAGACAAGTTTAGACGAAGGCACCAGCAAGGAGCAGACATCCCCTCCACAGTTACACCAGACGGATGTCCCTCAATTTCCACCATTAAACACAAAAATCCTCAAACAACGCTTGAAAAAATTACAAAATCGAAGAAAAATGACGGGCTATAGCAATTGGCCTTCGCCAACATGCTGTAGTATGCCGTTTTTCATCGTTTTTGAGGATTTTCCAAAAATGCCGAAAACAAAGGAAAACAAATCATAGCACCTAAAGTATGCCGTTTTTCATTGTTTTCGAGGATTTTCAATAAATGACGAAGTCGAAGTCATAGCACCTATAGTATGCCGTTTTTTTATTGTTTTTGAGGATTTTCAAAAAATAACGAAGTCGAAGTCATAGCACCTATAGTATGCCGTCTTTTATTGTTTTTGAGGATTTTCAAAAAATGACGAGGTCGTCATACTAAACAAAAATCTGAAACTAAACTAAAGTAATCTAAGAAATACTATTTGCAATGAATAAATACAACTTCTGCTATAGTTCATTGTTGCGATTATGATATATGGATTTTATTTTTATTTATTTATTGTAATATTAGAATGTTGCCTGTTAGGGTAACTGGCCTGGAACGATGCAAGTTATATACTGTATATGGAGCTGAACAGGGCCCCTGCCCAGAGCAGTGGCACTACCAAAATGCACTAGAATGCGCGAGCAGGGGCGTTTTTGCCATTAGGCAGACTAGGCAGCCTAGGGCGCCATGAGGGAATAAGTCTCATATGGATACATACATCATACTTATCTAAAACTAGAATTGAACATTTAAAACAAAAAAATAGTTCATAATTTTACCCCTTGGGGGGCGCCATTTTACAGGAGATTTTCCCAGGAGCCCCCCAAAATCTTAACCTGACTCCGACACCTGGGGGCAGCAGTGCGTTCCTTCTACTGCTCCCATCTGGAAACACTGGGGCAGACCCAATGCACTCCCATCTGGAAACACTGGGGCAGACTCAATGCACTCCCATCTGGAAACACTGGGCAGACCCAATGCTCTCCCATCTGGAAACACTGGGCAGACCCAATGCTCTCCCATCTGGAAACACTGGGCAGACTCAATGCTCTCCCATCTGGAAACACTGGGGCAGACCCAATGCTCTCCCATCTGGAAACACTGGGGCAGACCCAATGCTCTCCCATCTGGAAACACTGGGGCAGACCCAATGCTCTCCCATCTGGAAACACTGGGGCAGACCCAATGCTCTCCCATCTGGAAACACTGGGGCAGACTCAATGCTCTCCCATCTGGAAACACTGACCCAATGCTCTCCCATCTGGAAACACTGGGGCAGACCCAATGCTCTCCATCTGGAAACACTGGGGCAGACCCAATGCTCTCCATCTGGAAACACTGGGGCAGACCCAATGCTCTCCATCTGGAAACACTGGGGCAGACCCAATGCTCTCCATCTGGAAACACTGGGGCAGACCCAATGCTCTCCATCTGGAAACACTGGGGCAGACCCAATGCTCTCCATCTGGAAACACTGGGGCAGACCCAATGCTCTCCATCTGGAAACACTGGGGCAGACCCAATGCTCTCCATCTGGAAACACTGGGGCAGACCCAATGCTCTCCATCTGGAAACACTGGGGCAGACCCAATGCTCTCCCATCTGGAAACACTGGGGCAGACCCAATGCTCTCCATCTGGAAACACTGGGGCAGACCCAATGCTCTCCCATCTGGAAACACTGGGCAGACCCAATGCACTGGAAACACTGGGGCAGACCCAATGCACTGGAAACACTGGGGCAGACCCAAAGCTGTGCCACTCCTCTAATGTAAACAACAACCTAACAACACTTACTTACTACTTACTTAGGCCTTTGTATTCCTTACGGAACATAGGCCATTGATGAATCGTTTCCACCCTCGTCTGTCATGGGCCATCTTCTCCAGCTGTTTCCACGTCAGTCCCTGCTGCTTTACGTCTAGCTCTGTGCTCCTTCTCCAGGTGTTTTTGGGTCTTCCTCGACTCCGTTTGCCTTGTGGGTTCCATGATAGTGACTGTTTGGTTATTGATGCATTGTTATTTCTCAGTGTGTGACCAATCCAGCTCCACTTCCTCCTTAACAGCTGTATCTCTACTGGTTCCTGGTTGGTGCGTTTCCACAGGGTTTTCTAGTCCTAAGTCCTAATTATTTTGGATATATCATATTTTTGTTCTGCTGTTGTCCCACATAGTTTCTGTTTTAGAGTTCCCAGATTAAGGTAGGAGGAGGAAACTGGTGAACTACTACTACCGCAATCTGGCAATCTGGAGTCAGGTTAGGATAATAAGCCTAATATGGACAAATTAATTATACTTGTCCTCTAGAGCTAGAATTGAACATTTAAAACACATGATATGTTAAGTTTAAAATAGTTCATAAGTTTATCCCTTGGGGGGCGCCATTTTACAGGAGATTTTCCCTCGAGCCCCCCCCCCCCCCCCCCGTCCCGAGGGAGGGCTCGAGGGAAAATCTTGCCTAGGGCTCCAAATTGCTTAGAAACGCCACTAGATGACATGCATGTCACTATAGCAGCACTATTGCATGTCACTATAGCAGCACTATAGCATGTCACTATAGCAGCACTATAGCATGTCACTATAGCATGTCACTATAGCAGCACTATAGCATGTCACTATAGCAGCACTATAGCATGTCACTATAGCAGTCACTATAGCAGCACTATAGCAGCACTATAGCATGTCACTATAGCAGCACTATAGCATGTCACTATAGCAGCACTATAGCATGTCACTATAGCAGCACTATAGCATGTCACTATAGCAGTCACTATAGCATGTCACTATAGCACTATAGCACTATAGCATGTCACTATAGCAGTCGTCAACTACAGAGAGAATTTACAAATACATGGAGCAGAAAAAAATAATGTCTTGGTCTTGCCACACACGCAGTGCTCTTGGTCTCGATCGATAGCTTTAGATTTTTAGTTGTAGTTTTTTAGCTGTAGTATATTGTAGTTTCTAGTAGTTGTATATATGTCCTAGTAGTAGTAGTAGTAGTAGTAGTATTTGTAGTTGTTGTAGTAGTATTTGTAGTTTCTAGTAGTTGTATATATGTCCTGTCTAGCTGTCTGTTAGCTTCACACTACTGCCACTTTATCACACCTGGTTAGCTAAGCACCTTCACCTCAAGTTAGGTGTACAGTTTGCACTTTACTGGTCTGCAAACTATTGTTTGTCTCGTCTATATGTTGTCTCGACTTTGTCTTATTGCACTGTCTATTGTCTTGACTATATTGTCTTATTGCACTGTCTATTGTCTTGACTATATTGTCTTATTGCACTGTCTATTGTCTTGACTATATTGTCTTATTGCACTGTCTATTGTCTTGACTATATTGTCTTATTGCACTGTCTATTGTCTTGACTATATTGTCTTATTGCACTGTCTATTGTCTCGACTTTGTCTTATTGCACTGTGGAAAATGGAAACGCTATTTCATCCCTGTATATGTCCTGACATACACTGGAGTGACAAATAAAAAACCTTGAACCTTGAACCTTGGTTCTATTGATGCTATAGGGATGCAGTGGGTGCTGTATGGTGGCGTGTCCTCCTCCGCGTCATCAGGGTTTCTGTGTGGAGTTTACAATAATAGTATCAATAATATAATAAAAACGTACAAAAAAGGATTGAAGGTTGTAAATACTCTAGTACAGAGTACACTGTAGTATGTACTGTAGGATACTTATTTTACACTCGTTTCCTCTGTTTGCTGTGCATCATTGTCAACAGACACACGTCCAGACGCATAACTATTTGTTCAGCTGTGTGTGTGTGTGTGTGTGTGTGTGTGTGTGTGTGTGTGTGTGTGTGTGTGTGTGTGTGTGTGTGTGTGTGTGTGTGTGTGTGTGTGTGTGTTTTAAAGCTGGATAACAGTTTATTTTCGGTGCTGCCTGCAAGCTGCACATCAATTATTTATCCAGCCTGTTTGTGCCACGCAAGGATACGGTAAATACACTCAGTGTGTGTGTGTGTGTGTGTGTGTGTGTGTGTGTGTGTGTGTGTGTGTGTGTGTGTGTGTGTGCGTTGGATCAGTGCTGAGCATGTTCCGATCACTTTATTTTTTCACTTTTTAGGCCATGTATCTGAGCTGAGGCCTAAACATAGTGTGCTGGTGAAAAGGTTTCAGGTACAAAGCAAGGCTATGTGTGAATTAAGGTCTTGCCGTTTCCTCCCATAATATGACAGATGATAGAGATGTGGGAGTCGCTACCGCCTGTAATATGTACCCCCCCATCACCCCCCACACCCCACGGTACAGATTTATATATAGCTGCTATTTCGGGGGTATTTGAGCTCTTCATGCCGCTAGCTCCTCTCTCCCCATTTCTCTCTCTCTCTCTCTCTCTCTCTCTCTCTCTCTCTCTCTCTCTCTCTCTCTCTCTCTCTCTCTCTCTCTCTCTCTCTCTCTCTCTCGTCAGGGGTGGATCTAGGCATGGGCAGGGTGGGCAGTCATAAATGCCCAGTCTGCCCCCACCAAACATGCAAAACAACCCAAGATATTTCAAATTAAAGTGCTTCTATTTAAAATGATGTGAAACACTACTACTGCTACTAACTAACTACAGCTGTGTCACCACTAAACCAACAGCATTTCATCATTGAAAACAGAAAACTCTCTGAGTCAGACCTTTAGCTTTATGCATGCTGCGTGTCTGTTGCAACTTCAACAGCAACTGATGTTATTATTGACGCTTTACTTGACTAATAAAAGTCCTGTACGGTAACTGAAAATGGTATGGGTGCTTGCCAGGCATATCGAAATATGGAGCTGTTTAAATGAAAATGGTATGGGTGCGACTTCGTCGCTCGTGGCGCGAAGCCGCACCCATACCATTTTCTCCTGCCTCCCCTAATGAGAAATGTTACATCCGCCCCTGTCTTTCGTCTCTCCAAGCCTCAACCATCGCCCTGTAGGCAGCGCTCGGCTCGGCACGCCGCAGCATTCGCAAACGTACGCCTGTTCAATACCCCCCTACACCCCCCCCCCCCTCCCCGTGTCCCGTAGACCACCTCCACCGTATCCATTCGTCATGGTAGAACATGTGTCGTTGTCAGCACTAACATGTTCCCCCCAACGGCACCGCCAACATCACGTATGTGTCATGTATGTCACCAGCTCAAGGAGCTTCCCTCTGCCTGAGGGTCGATCCTTTCACTGTCTCATTGTACCGCATTATATCATGATGGAACACTGTGAATACTTTTATTCAGGCCCGGATGGAACATTTCCCAGGTGAAAATGGTATGGGTGTGCACCCATACCATTTTCAGTTACAGGACTTTTATTAGTCAAGTAAAGCATCAATAATAACATCAGTTGTTGTTGAAGTTGCAACAGACACGCAGCATGCATAAAGCTAAAGGTCTGACTCAGAGAGTTTTCTGTTTTCAATGATGAAATGCTGTTGGTTTAGTGGTGACACAGCTGTAGTTAGTTAGTAGCAGTAGTAGTGTTTCACATCATGAAATATCTTTGAAATTTGGGCATCATGTTTGGTGGGGCAGAGTGGGCATTTAGGGGGGCATTGCCCCCCCCCCCCCCCCCCCTAACCAACCCCACTAACCAATTAGAAACGTGTCAGGCTTGTAAAAAAATAATAATCTCAGGACAGTTCTTAATTACGTTTCTAAAAAGGTAAATAAATTAAATCAGTCTCTCTCTTGCCTGATACTCTGAATTATCAATAGACCTTTAGATAAGTCCCTCCCCAAGCCACGTCGCAAGACAAATTTCAGTGTAAACTGACAATAAAGTACTATATCATATCATATCATATCATATCATATCATATCATTATCATTATCATTATCATATCATATCATATCATATCATTATCATTATCATTATCATTATCATATCATATCATATCATATCATATCATATCATATCATATCATATCATATCATATCATTATCATATCATATCATATCATATCATTATCATTATCATATCATATCATATCATATCATATCATATCATATCATATCATATCATTATCATATCATATCATATCATATCATTATCATTATCATTATCATATCATATCATATCATATCATATCATATCAAACTACTATGGTCCAATCACAGCTAAGCATAACATGTGATAGACAAACCTCTCCACCAATAGCTTTCCTGTATGATAAAACATTATTTTAAACAATAAATGTCACACACACATTTTTCTACTGCAAAGAGCATGACTTGTTGATTTGGAAGAGATTTTGAAGGTCTGGTTCCAAAAATGAACCAGTATTTATTGTGTAAAGTCTATGATATTTACATTGGAATGAATGAGCCTGGATGGAAAGTGTCCTATTGGGTGGACAAGAGGGCGGGGCTTAGATAAAGGTTCATTATCACTGGTCAATCATCGTTAAGACTCAGTGCTCATCTAACAACAAATTATATTAATACGTGACTAACGAACTTGGTTTGATCAGGATCAAGTTATTTTATACACATGTTCCAATAAACATGGTAAATGGTAAAATGGTAAATGGTGCATTTATATAGCGCCTTTATCCAAGGTGCTTTACATAGCTTGTGCATCACATTCACCACATTCACACACACATTCATACACTGATGTCAGTGGAAACCATGCAAGGTACCTACTAGCACATCAGGAGCAATTAGGGGTTAAGTGTCTTGCTCAAGGACACTTCGACACTAACTCTGCGGGAGCCTGGGATCGAACCGGCAACCTTGTGGTTACCATCCAGTTACTCTACCTCTGAGCCACTGCAACATGCATGGTTTCCATTAAACAATCCATTCTAGCATGCCCTAATTTCCCTATAATATTATCAGTCTTAATTATTATTCAACCAAAATATCTTAATTAAATGAACAAAGGCTAAATGTTATTTATTATGGTGGTTCTTACTTGCTGAACCACTTATCATCTTAGCCATTAATTCCATGTATATGTAAAGGTTGTTCAGTAGACATATATGTGTTGTATGTATAATTTATGATGTTGTGGCTCCTATGCTGTTGGTTATTATTCATTATTAGCCAGGAGCTAAGAGAGAAGTATCTACGTGTCATCATATCTAAATGCCAGTATATTTCCAAGACCGATGCACTTATAGAACACAGGATATATAATAAGAGTTATGGAAGAAAACATAGTGGACGATAATATTTAGGTCAGATGTAGATGGACCGCTTCTCCAAATGTTGTTGTTTTTGAATTTGCAAACGTTGCTATTGTTTTTTTACACTCTTGAGTATACACTGCAAAAAAAATCTAAACTAAGCAAGTCTTGTAATCTTAAATCTAGACTTAAAATATGATTGCTCTTGTTTTAATACTAAACAAGAGAAAATTGTATAAGATTATCAACCTTGTTTTTAGAACACATTTCTATTTACAAGAACTCTTACCAAGTACAATTGACTCACCCCACGGACAGATTATTATTTTTTTCCTTATATTTAGGACTACATTTTTTGAAGTGTAATTATTGACATGCTTGAGTTCATGGCACTAGATTCCAGTTTATGTGGCACTAGATTCCAGTTTATGTGGCACTAGATTCCAGCTCACAATATGTGGCACTAGATCCCAGTTTATGTGGCACTAGATCCCAGTTTATGTGGCACTAGATTCCAGTTTATGTGGCACTAGATCCCAGTTTATGTGGCACTAGATCCCAGTTTATGTGGCACTAGATTCCAGTTTATGTGGCACTAGATTCCAGTTTATGTGGCACTAGATTCCAGCGTATGTGGTACTAGATTCCAGTTTATGTGGCACTAGATTCCAGTTTATGTGGCACTAGATTCCAGTTTATGTGGCACTAGATTCCAGTTTATGTGGCACTAGATTCCAGTTTATGTGGCACTAGATTCCAGTTCATGTGGCACTAGATTCCAGTTTATGTGGCACTAGATTCCAGTTTATGTGGCACTATAGATTCCAGTTTATGTGGCACTAGATTCCAGTTTATGTGGCACTATAGATTCCAGTTTATGTGGCACTAGATTCCAGTTTATGTGGCACTATAGATTCCAGTTTATGTGGCACTATAGATTCCAGTTTATGTGGCACTATAGATTCCAGTTTATGTGGCACTATAGATTCCAGTTTATGTGGCACTAGATTCCAGTTTATGTGGCACTATAGATTCCAGTTTATGTGGCACTATAGATTCCAGTTTATGTGGCACTATAGATCCCAGTTTATGTGGCACTATAGATCCCAGTTTATGTGGCACTAGATTCCAGTTTATGTGGCACTAGATTCCAGTTTATGTGGCACTAGATTCCAGTTTATGTGGCACTAGATTCCAGTTTATGTGGCACTAGATTCCAGTTTATGTGGCACTAGATTCCAGTTTATGTGGCACTAGATTCCAGTTTATGTGGCACTAGATTCCAGTGTATGTGGTACTAGATTCCAGTTTATGTGGCACTAGATTCCAGTTTATGTGGCACTAGATCCCAGTTTATGTGGCACTAGATTCCAGTTTATGTGGCACTAGATCCCAGTTTATGTGGCACTAGATTCCATCTCACTATATGTGGCACTAGATTCCATCTCACAATATGTGGCACTAGATTCCACTGTACGTGTCACTGGATTCCATATCTTACGTGAGTTCCACAGAGTTTATATGACGTATTGTAGCAGCATTTCGTCACCTTCTTAAAATAATCGCCTAAGTCATTTTTTCCAGGTTTTTCAGGAAACACACAAAACTCCCCCAAAATTTTTTTGGGGGAGTTTTGTGTGTTTCCTGAAAAACCTGGAAAAAATGACTTAGGCGATTATTTTAAGAAGGTGACGATTTGGAACATTTGGCTGTATGAAGTGCAGCACACAGGCTTCAAAAATAAAGGAAAACAAAAACCCATTTCTGCCTTCAGCATCAAACAGCAGGAATGGAACTGTTGCTGTGTTGATCTGACCGTTGTAGTGTGCTGCAGGGGCGGATGTAACATGTCCCGTTTGGTGGGGGGGGGGGGGGGGGGGGGGCAAGAGAACATGTTGGAGGAGCAAGAGAAAAATTTCGGTTATACAGGACTTTTATTAGTCAAGTAAAGCATCAAGAATAACATCAGTTGTTGTTGAAGTTGCAACAGACACGCAGCATGCATAAAGCTAAAGGTCTGACTCAGAGAGTTTTCTGTTTTCAATGATGAAATGCTGTTGGTTTAGTGGTGACACAGCTGTAGTTAGTTAGTAGCAGTAGTAGTGTTTCACATCATTTTAAATAGAAGCACTTTAATTTGAAATATCTTGGGTTGTTTTGCATTGTGTTTGGGGGAGCAGACTGGGTATTTAGGGGGGCATTGCCCCCCCATGCCTATGCCTAGATCTGCCCCTGGTGTGCTGCCATGTGCGACAGGGCGTGCGTACGCACACGTCTGGGCTGTTTACTCAGGCCTTGTTGTTGAAGCTGTGTGTGTGTGTGTGTGTGTGTGTGTGTGTGTGTGTGTGTGTGTGTGTGTAGAGTGGGCCATGCAGTGCCTGCCCGCGGCGTGTTGCCAGACGTTGTATTTGTTCTCTCTAAACAGAGCAGACATGATGCTGGTTGAACGTTTGGCTAATGGTGGCGTCATGGATGCCACCACACACCTGCCCTTCGTTTGTAGTGCCAGCGCAGCGCTATCCGTTCACACACAACCCGCGCACGGCACACCCATCCTCTTCATCCCTCGCCAGGGGCGGATGTAACATTTCCCAATTGGGAGGGGGGGGGGGGGCAGGAGAAAATGGTATGGGTGCCATACCAAGCCGCACCCATACCATTTTCAGTTCCAGGACTTTTATTAGTCAAGTAAAGCATCAATAATAACATCAGTTGTTGTTGAAGTTGCAACAGACACGCAGCATGCATAAAGCTAAAGGTCTGACTCAGAGAGTTTTCTGTTTTCAATGATGAAATAGGCGCGGCAGTGGCTCATGGGTATACTGTAAATGCACCATTTACCATGAAATAGTCATGTAATTTGAAATATCTTGGGTTGTTTTGCATGGCATCGTGTTTGGTGGGGCAGAGTGGGCATTTAGGGGGGGCATTGCCCCCCCATGCCCATGTCTAGATCCGCCCCTGCCCCCTTCAACACCAGCCTGCAGTCTCTTTTCAATTTCACATACACTATATTTTCCTTTCTCCTTAGTGCTGACACACACACGCACGCGCACACGCACGCACACACACACACACACACACACACACACACACACACACACACACACACACACACACACACACACACACACACACACACACACACACACACACACACACACACACACACACACACACACACACACACACACACACACACACGGCTGTGCCCCATTGACCCATGTGTCGGTCGGTGGTTTGAATCCTCCTTCCTGTCTACAAAGTCAAGGTGTCCTTGGGCAAGCTACTGATGGTAAAATGATATATAGTGCATTTATATAGCGCCTTTATCCAAGGTGCTTTACATAGCTTGTGCATCACATTCACCACATTCACACACACATTCATACACTGATGGCAGTGGAAACCATGCAAGGTACCTACTAGCACATCAGGAGCAGTTAGGGGTTCAGTGTCTTGCTCAAGGACACTTCAACACTAAGGGCTCCATTTTCGTTACATGCTAAACCCCTTATGCCATATCCCTTATTTCATTTTCACTATTTTGAAAAACTTTTTTGCACTATTTCAACATGTCAATCTATTAACACGTTGTGGGCTAGTAGACTGGCCATTTGAACTACTGAGAAATGTTTTTTTTTAATAGTTTAAAAAGGCAAAGAAGTTAAGGGATAAGGGGTATAGCGGTAACGAAAATCTCACCCTAACTCTGCAGGAGCCCGGGATCGAACCGGCAACCTTGTGGTTAATGTGCTGTTTGGTGCCTTGCATGGCTCCTTCCTCCACTCCCCTTGCGGTGTGTGAATGTAATACACTACGCCAGGGGTTTTCAACCAGTGGTCCCTGAGAGGGTTCCAGGTGGTCCTCAGCTAAGTTGGTTAACCAGATGTAACTCTTGAGAACGTAAAAATGAAACCAAATGGACCCTTGCGGGTCCATTTGGTTTCATTTTTACACTCTCAAGAGTTAAAATATTCATCATCTGAATTAGCCATTTTGGAATGCATGTTTTGCTTGTTTTGTTTCCCAAATCCAGACTGGAATTGTGGACAAAAGCAAGATTTGGGGGTCTGTAGGGCTAAAATATCCTCAAATGGTGGTCCGTAGCTCAAATCCTGAATAGAGGGTGGTCCCTGGGATGAAAAAGGTTGAAAACCCCTGCACTACGCACACACATTTCAAGTCCATCTAGGCTAAAAAGTGACATGTACTGTGTGTGTAATTAGAGCTAGAAGATGTTGAACTATTTGATTACTGTCAAAGTAAAAGTCCCTTTACTGCCTGTGGGTGACAGTAATTTGACAAGGAAACGATGGCATTCTAACCCCTCTAACTCCTCCATGGGTTTTAAGTGGCTGTCCTGCCCCCCCCCCCCCCTAACCCGCCCACGGACATGTTGGATCAGAACTAACAAAGACAAAGTTTGCTCTATAAAACTGAATGTGATCAAACAAGTTGAACAACATCAAAGTAACAAAGTTTATGCAGCCACGTTTGCAGACAGTGTCGTGTCTGCCGATAGCATTCATGGTGAGACAGTGAAATCAATATGCAACATGGGCGGATGTAACATTTCCCAATGGGGGGGGGGGCAGCAGGCATTCTTTTTTTGGATCACAATCCGGATCCAGGGATTTGGTGGGTTCTTTTTTTCTTTTTAAATAAAAAAATATATCAATGTTAAAATCGATGTTAAAAATGAAGAATAAACTCTGTTTATGTGTCACTAAAAGAGTGACTCTGAGCTGTTTTAGTGCATGATGGAAGAGCAGAGAAGATTTTGAAATCAATGTCTAATCAATCATGTCTAAGTGCTGATTCTTTTTACGTTTTATGTATTCTATATTACCCTATTGGCCTGAATATAAGACCATGTTTTTTTCCCAAAGAAAATATCCAACAAAATGGAATAGTCTTATATTTGGGGACAATATTATTTGACATTCAATGTTCTTTTTACACATATGAGTCTTGAAAACTAGGGGTCGTCTTATAACCAGGGTCGTCTTATGAAACAAACAATCACAATACGGTCTTGTGATTGTTTGTTTCATGAGGACAACAGATGAAATTAAATTCTGACCATTTTTAAACGTACATATTGCTGCATGTGTCTCCTGTGTTCATCAAACCAGCGCTGTCTAAATAAACAAATAAAGTCAAGAACATGCACGCACGCGCACGCAGGCACGCAGGCACGCAGGCACGCAGGCACACACACACACACACACACACACACACACACACACACACCACACACACACACACACACACACACACACACACACACACACACACACACACAAACACACACACACAGCCTTACCCTTTAATTGTAATAGAAATGAAATCCACAGTTTCTTTCATGTCTATTATCTACAGCCTGCTGCTCATTACACTAATACGTTTTTTTTTTTTTTTTATAAAAAATGTGATTTGAATAAAACAAACTTATAATGAGGAAAGCAGTTTAATAACAAAACCTTAACAAAGGACAACTTAATGATTTAAACTTGAACAATAGAGTTTTTATTCTTCTAGGATGAGTCGTTTTAACTGTCCAACAATAATGAAAGCTTTTCTTTTTAAAATGTCAAGATCATGAAAGAAGGAAAGAAAAAAGAGTCTTTCTCAGCTTCTCAAGTGGCTTATTTAAGACGTTCTGATCGGTACGCCTTTAGGTATTTTGGCTAATGAAAAATATCAGAGCTACAAGTTCACAGCGCGCCACTCACCGAGTGGCGCGCTGTGAACTTGTAGCTCTGATATTTTTTTTAAACAAACAAAAGGGCACACACATCCAAAAAAAACTGAAAACCAGGTGCTGGGCCGAAAAACAAACTAGGAAGAAATAAATAAGGTCCGCACACTGGACTGACTGAAGCTCCAAACTAAAGGTGTTTATTTCACCATAAGCATGATGACGTTTGGAGCCTCGTGGTTATGGTGAAATAAACACCTTTAATTTGGAGCTTTAGTCCAGTGTACGGACCTTATTTATTTCTTCCTGATATATATATTTTTTAAACATTTAAACATTTTTAAACATGAACATTTTACACAGACAAAAATTCCAGGAACTAAACTTTAGTTCCTCCATACAGGGACGATTTGTTTTAGTTTGAGGGACAACGTTTTAGTTCAAGGACAAGATCTTAGTTCCAGAGACTAAATTGTTGTCCATGAGACACACATTTAGTTCCAGGGGGACAATATTTTAGTTATAGAGACAATATTTTAGTTATAGAGACAATATTTTAGTATTTTTGTTTTATTTGGCCTCGGTACAGAATGGCTTAAAAAAGAAATATGACAGTGCAGAATAAATACATGGCAGCACTGTTCTGTAGGAATATAAAACAGCAGCGAATTACTGAGGGTTCATTGGATTAGTGTGTGTGTGTGTGTGTGTGTGTGTGTGTGTGTGTGTGTGTGTGTGTGTGTGTGTGTGTGTGTGTGTGTGTGTGTGTGTGTGTGTGTGTGTGTGTGTGTGTGTGTGTGTGTGTGGTGGGGGGGGGGGTCCAACTATTGCTGTCTATTGCAGCAGCACAAAAGACTGTCTTCTGTGTGTGTGTGTGTGTGTGTGTGTGTGTGTGTGTGTGTGTGTGTGTGTGTGTGTGTGTGTGTGTGTGTGTGTGTGTGTGTGTGTGTGTGTGTGTGTGTTTGGCACTGTGAACTACTGTACTCATCCATTCCTGTAGTATGGATGGATCACAATACAACAGTGGTTTTCAACCTTTTTGACACCATCCAGGGCACTATTTATTCAGCATCTGAGCCATGGAGGACCACAATTTGAGGACATTTTAGCCCCACAGACCCCAAAACTAAAGATTTATTTTGCTTTTGTCCACAATTCCAGGCTGGATTTGGGGAAACCAAACAGTCCAACATACAGATCAAAATGACCATTAATCTTCTACATTCTCTAGTTGTGTAGACTTGGGATAATTCACATGATGAATATTTTAACTCTTGAGAGTGTAAACATGAAGGTTTCATTTTACGCTCTCAAAGAGTTACACCTGGAACCCTCTCAAGGACCACTAGCAGTGGTCCCTGGACCACTGGTTGAAAAGCACTGCATTACCAGAGTAAAGCTGCAGTTAAATCTTTTTATCGCAGGGCCCACCATTTATTCAGCATTTGAACCACGGACCACCATTTGAGGACATTTTTTTAGCCCCACAGACCCCCCAAACTAAAGATTTCCTTTGCTTCTGTCCATGACATTAATCTTCTACTTGTGTAGATTAGGACTAATTCACATGATGAATATTTTAACTCTTGAGAGTGTAAAAATGAAACCAAATGGACCCGCCAGGGTCCATTTGGTTTCATTTTTACGCTCTCAAGAGTTACATCCGGTTAAGCAACTTAGCTGGGGACCACCTGGAACCCTCTCAAGGACCACTGGTGGTCCCTGGACCACCTGATCTAAGCCACAGAACATGAGATGCTGCAGCTATAGAACTGGAATCTGAGGCTGGAAGAAATAATACTACTAATAAAAAAATCTGTAATAATTGAATGAGTTCTACACCTGTGTATTCCCTGGGGAACGGACCGATGTAAAATAGAAGAGAAGCATTCCTTATGCTCACAGTCTATAAATCAGCTCATTATTAATGAAGTTCTCCTGCATAAATAAATCTAGGTTACATCCGTGTGCAGTTTGCTGATCAACAACAGGATCCAGCACAGGGTCGGATCTAGCCAGCCCTACTAGGGTGGGCTGGAAGAATGGCGGGGTGTACAGTATGTATGGGCAACTCCAAAGTTTTTCATATACAAAGCAGTGGTTTTCTCTCTTTTTGACACCAGGGCCCACTATTTATTCAGCATTTGAGCCACGGAGGACCACCATTTGATGACATTTTATCCCCACAGACCCCCAAAACTAAAGATTTATTTTGCTTTTTGTCCACAATTCCAGGCTGGATTTGGGGAAACCAAACAGTCCAACATACAGATCAAAATGACCATTAATCTTCTACATTCTCTAGTTGTGTAGACTTGGGATAATTCACATGATGAATATTTTAACTCTTGAGAGCGTAAACATGAAACCAAATGGACCCGCAAGGGTCCATTTGGTTTCATGTTTACGCTCTCAAAGAGTTACATCTGGTTAACCAACATTCCACCATTTAGCCTGGGGACCACCTGGAACCCTCTCAAGGACCACTAGTGGTCCTCTGGTTGAAAACCACTGATATTACCTTTGATTGAGTGGGCATACAGGAAGCACATTTGGGTGGGCTGTGCCCACCCCTGCCCCCCTCTAGATCCGGGCCTGATTAAACATCTGTTAGATGGTATATATGTAGTTCCAAGGAAATGGATTATCACTAAAATGTGGATTTATCAACGTCTAGCAGGTTTAATAGTTCATGCCACAATGTACTGTAAACATTTATTTCACCAGGTCCCTTTTTTCCAGGTATTTATTTATTTATTCATTTATTTATTTATGCCTGCAATAAAGTTAATGATTGTACTTTCCATGGTCTATATTGTTTAGAATTGGTTTAAAACTTTCTAGTATAATAAAAGCAATAAATTAAGAGAGTACATGAAACCAAATGGACCCGCAAGGGTCCATTTGGTTTCATGTTTACACTCTCTTAATTTATTGCTCTCCAAGGGTTAACATATTCATCATGTGAATTATCCCAAGTCTACACAACTAGAGAATGTAGAAGATTAATGGTCATTTTGATCTGTATGTTGGACTGTTTGGTTTCCCCAAATCCAGCCTGGAATTGTGGGCAAAAATGAATCTTTAGTTTTGGGGTCTGTGGGGGTAAAATGTCATCAAACGGTGGTCCTCTGTGGCTCAAAGGATGAATAAATAGTGGGCCCTGGTATAGAAATGGACAAATGGACAAACACAGATTTCTATCATTATTTTTCTCAGTTAAGAGCCAGGATATAAACGACTGTATGTCTGGATAGCAGGACTCTCAGTATATTCACAAACCACTCTGAGGTGGAATGACTTATTCATGTGTGTTTGTGTGTGTGTGTGTGTGTGTGTGTGTGTGTGTGTGTGTGTGTGTGTGTGTGTGTGTGTGTGTGTGTGTGTGTGTGTGTGTGTGCGTGCGTGCGTGTGTGTGCGTGCGTGCGTGCGTGCGTGTGCTGATTCCTGGTAAATGTGTGGGTTTTTGTTGAATGTGGGTCAAGTCAGGCCTTTCAGACACAGGTCACATGGTCTCTAGTTCTAGCAGAACGTGGTCCACATCGCTGGTTTTCAACCTTTTTGACACCAGGGACCACCATTTATTCAGCATTTGAGCCACAGACCACCCTTTGAGGACACTTTAACCCCAAAGACCTAAAATGAAAGAATTATTTGGGTTTTGTTCACAATTCCAGGCTGGATTTTGCAAACAAAACAGTGTAGACTTCTTAATTAAATAGTGCTAACTCAGATGAATATTTTAACTCTTGAGAGTGTGAAAATGAAACCAAATGGACCCGCAAGGGTCCATTTGGTTTCATTTTTACATTCTCAAGAGTTACATCTGGTTAACCAACTTTCCATCATTTAGTCTGGGGACCACCTGGAACCCTCTCAAGGACCACTGGTGGTCCCCGGACCACCTGTTGAAAACCTGGTCTACATGGTTGTGAAAATATCATTTTAGCTTTTGAAAATATTTAAAAGGATCCCTGACTAATAAGATAAACATCGCTTAAAACATTATACTTTCCCTATATAACTAAAATAAACAAATAAAAACACCAATGGCATCTTATTTATTTCATAAATAGAGAATATTTCTCTCAACAGGAACTGCTCCTGGCGCAGGATGATGATGTCACATGTCCATGTGTGATCTAGCTCTATGGAATATATGGATGAACATGCTCATGTGACATCATCATCCTGCGACCGGAGCACCTCCTGTTGAGTGAAAGATTCTCTATTTATGAAAGAAATAAAGTATTGAAGGTGTTTTTATCTGCATGTTTTAGTTAAAGAAGGCAAGTATAGTATATCCTTTTAAGACAGGGGTTTTCAACCAGTGGTCCGGGGACCACCAGTGGTCCTTGAGAGGCTTCCAGGTGGTCCCCAGCGAAGTTGGTTAACCAGATCTAACTCTTGAGAACGTAAACATTTTTACACTCTCAAGAGTTAAAATATTCATCATCATGTTGATGATGAATGGAATTGTGAAATTGCTGGAATTGTGGACAAAAGCAAAATAAATCTTTGGTTTTGGGGTCTGTGGGGCTAAAATGTCCTCAAATGGTGGTCCGTGGCTCAAATGCTGAATAAATAGTGGGCCCTGGTATGAAAAAGGTTGAAAACCCCTGCTTAACAGGGGGTGTCAAACTCAAATACAGAGTGGGCCAAAATTTAAAACTGAACAAAGCCCATAAACTTTTGATAGGGGCCCAAACAAGTTTTGCCCCCCCCCCCCCCCCCATGCCCAGGCCTAGATCCGGCCCTGACGTGTCTCAGGGTCTCAGAGATGACCCATCGCCTTCCGCTGTGTGAACTGTGAAGTGTCACATCACATGACACATGGAGCTATAATTAACTCCTCGCTCACTCTCTGTCACACTCTCCTCTGCCTCGCTCGCCCTCTGCACCCACTTCATCTCTCTCTCTCTCTCTCTCTCTCTCTCTCTCTCTCTCTCTCTCTCTCCTCTCTCTCTCTCTCTCTCTCTCTCTAACAAAGTGAAAGATGACATTTCGGGTCGGAGACTTCAAGGATGGTCGACTTAATGAATGGTCACCAGATGGCCCTTATTAAGCACCCCCCCCCCACCCCCCACCCCTATCTGCTGCACAGCCCTGGAGACAGCTAGCGCTGTGTGTGTGTGTGTGTGTGTGTGTGTGTGTGTGTGTGTGTGTGTGTGTGTGTGTGTGTGTGTGTGTGTGTGTGTGTGTGTGTGTGTGTTAATCAGGGTCAGCCGGTATATACGGCATCTGTTTCAAACTCTGACCCCCGTAAGCGCTTTGACAGGTCTGTCTGTCTGTCTGTCTGTCTGTCTGTCTGACACTTCTGACACATCATTGAAAACAGAAAACTCTCTGAGTCAGACCTTTAGCTTTATGCATGCTGCGTGTCTGTTGCAACTTCAACAACAACTGATGTTATTATTGATGGTATGTGTTTTTTTAATGGTTTTGGGTCCAGGAAGAAGAGTTTGGGACGTGTGGAGCCAGGCATAATGGGGTAAACATTACTGCTTTGAACAGATTTTTGAACAGAGGTTATTTTCCCATGAATGTCCCTGTTTTGTTTTGTTCTGTCTATACTCTATATCAGTGGTTTTCAACCTTTTTGACTCCAGGGACCACCATTTATTCAGCATTTCAGCCACGGACCACCATTCGATGACATTTTCACCCCATGCAAAGACCTAAAACTAAAGAATTCCTTTGTTTTTGTCCACAATTCCAGGCTGGATATTGCAAGCAAAACAGTGTAAACTTCTTGTTTAAGTGGTGCTAATTTAGATGATGAATATGAAAATGAAACCAAATGGACCCGCAAGGGTCCATTTGGTTTCATTTTTACGCTATCAAAGAGTTACATCTGGTTAACCAACTTTCCATCTTTTCCTGTTGAAAACCCCTGATCTATAGGACACAGCGGTTGGATTGAGTGACACGACTTTCCCCACCTCCAGTCCCTATGGTGAATATACCTTGTTTAGAGAGCACACACACACACACACACACACACACACACACACACACACACACACACACACACACACACACACACACACACACACACACACACACACACACACACACACACACACACACACACACGGGTAACATGACTAATTGTTTAGGATACGGTATAGCTAACAGAGACCTTTCGCTAAACTCTGGAAATTATGCTAAACAGGTTAATTAATGTAGCTTCATTTATTAGACGGTCCTGTACATGTACATGGATGCTACCATACATGGAGCTGTCACCACCAGGAATGAACCTATGATAAATAAAGAGGATAGTGCACGGGGGCGTGGCGCAGGCCAGAGCCTTCTAGTAGGAGAGTTAGGATATTGAGGGGTCAGAAACCAGAGCGGACTACCGTGCACGAGACTACAGAGATTCGTCTATGAATGCAGTCCGAGTCCTAACTGTCATTGGGAGTACATTGTTTTCAACGAAAACGGCGTAAATAAGAGCTTTTTTAGGTACGTATGCAAAAAGACAACTGTTTTAAAGTATTGTTCAGTCACGGCTACCGTCTCTGTAATGTTTATGTTGTACTATTATTAAAGAATAACTAAAATAAAGTCATTAAAGATGGATTAAGTAACCGGGTCCAACGCCTTTCTGCATACTCCTACCCCCCAATAGGACCCGCTGTTATCGCGAGAATCTTAGCTTTTCAGTGAATTCTCGCGATATCGCCTGCTTTGAAACCAGTTTCAATCAGCACTAACACTTTCAAGATGTCAATATAATTTCACAAAAAAATTAACACATGTGGGCTAAGTACTGCAATCAAAACAAAGGAAAATCTACAAAAGAAAAATATACTAAACATTTCCATGTAGTAAATGTATTTGCCCTTGTCTTTCAGTCTGTTATAAACAGATTTTTCCCTGCACAGTAGTTAAAGGTAGGGGAAGTGATTTCACTTTTGTCAGATATCACCCAAAAAATATTTTTTTCTGTTAAAATGCTCTATTATAAGGTGTGGAAACCACATATGGAGTTTCCCCCTCCCCCACGTTAGCAGAGGAGCTAATAAAAGTTCCCCAGGTGGAGGGTGAATTCTCCTCCAATCAGGATCGAGCAGCAGGTTCACATAGTGTAGCTACTGTTGGGGGCCCCTAGTGCACCAGGCTGGAACTACAGGATGAATTTCAAATCACTTACCCTACCTTTAAATTGACATGATAAAAAGAGAATAATACAGTGCTTCTGTCTTTATTTTAAATATTATTTCAGTTCAGGGTCAGTAACTCTAGCGCCTCTGCTGAAACATTCCATTATAGCAGTTCCTGTTTACACTGAGCATGTGCAAACCTCCGGCACCAGCCTGTGCCACGCCCCCGTGCACTATCCTCTTTATTTATTATAGGACATAGGAATGCACCAGGAAACACTTTGACTTCCACTCAATTTTCAATTCAAAACAGCTTTATTGGCACGAGAAAACAGACGTTTACATTGCCAAAGCAAGAGTCACAAAACAATACAATAAAAACAGTTGGGGAATACACTAATACACTAACATTTTTTTTATTGCTACTTCAAGACAGATCATGCGGAACAGGAATAGAACAAACAGGTTTACTACCTGTTTAAATGTAGCAGCTCTGTTTACATGGGAAGGTCTGGATAGTACAGATCCTAGTACCACTAAACCAACAGCATTTCATCATTGAAAACAGAAAACTCTCTGAGTCAGACCTTTAGCTTTATGCATGCTGCGTGTCTGTTGCAACTTCAACAACAACTGATGTTATTATTGATGCTTTACTTGACTAATAAAAGTCCTGGAACTGAAAATGGTATGGGTGCGACTTCATTATTAAGACGCACCCATAGCATTTTCTCCTGCCCCCTCAATTGGGAAATGTTACATCCGCCCCTGGTGAACACACTCCTGTACCACAGTCTTATCGCAGCACACTTCAAGTGGCAGCGATAAGGGGTGTGTGTGTGTGTGTGTGTGTGTGTGTGTGTGTGTGTGTGTGTGTGTGTGTGTGTGTGTGTGTGTGTGTGTGTGTGTGTGTGTGTGTGTGTGTGTGTGTGTGTCTCAGACAGAGGGGCTGGATTTAGCCAGCCCTACTAGGGTGGGCTGGAAGAATGGCAGGGTGGGTAACCCTATACAAAGCAGTGGTTTTCAACCTTTTTGACACCAGGACCTGCACTATTTATTTGACATTTGAGCCAAGGATTACATTTTAGCCCCAGACCTCAAAACTTACATAGAATCGAAGCTACCGCAGTCGACATAGAATAGAGGCTACCACAGTCGACATAGAATAGAAGCTACCGCAGTCGACATAGAATATATTCTACCACAGTCGACATAGAATAGAAGCTACCGCAGTCGACATAGAATAGAAGCTACCGCAGTCGACATAGAATAGAAGCTACCGCAGTCGACATAGAATAGAAGCTACCGCAGTCGACATAGAATAGAAGCTACCGCAGTCAACATAGAATAGAAGCTACCGCAGTCGACATAGAATAGAAGCTACCGCAGTCGACATAGAATAGAAGCTATCGCAGTCGACAAAGAATAGAAGCTACCGCAGTCGACATAGAATAGAAGCTACCGCAGTCGACATAGAATAGAAGCTATCGCAGTCGACATAGAATAGAAGCTATCGCAGTCGACAAAGAATAGAAGCTATCGCAGTCGACAAAGAATAGAAGCTACCGCAGTCGACATAGAATAGAAGCTATCGCAGTCGACATAGAATAGAAGCTACCGCAGTCGACATAGGATAGAAGCCAGGGGTGGACTGACAGTCTGGCATACAGGGCATTTTCCCGGTGGGCCGACCCCCCCGGGGGCCGTTAATGTCGTGTTTTAATTAAAAAATAATAATAATGAATAAAAAAAAAAAATCTGCACAAAACCGGCCCACGAATCAGTGCTGGCGGCCCTCTGTCCTCTTCAAATGAGACTGCCTATTGCAGGGTTTTTATAGTTAACTAAAACTAACTAACTAATTTTAGTTAGCCCGAGCCCCAGAGCCCCTTATGTCTTAAATTCTCATGGGGGCTCAGGCCCCGGAGCCCCACAAAGATTGCAACGCTAATTATAAGGGTCTTCAGAGGGCCGCTCTGAGACAAAATTGCCCGGTACGTTTTGAGCTCCCAGTCCACCCCTGATAGAAGCTACTGCAGTCAGCATAGAATAGAAGCTACTGCAGTCAACATAGGATAGAAGCTACTGCAGTCACCATAGAATAGAAGCTACTGCAGTCAACATAGGATAGAAGCTACTGCAGTCAACATAGAATAGAAGCTACTGCAGTCAACATAGGATAGAAGCTACTGCAGTCAACATAGAATAGAAGCTACTGCAGTCAACATAGAATAGAAGCTACTGCAGTCAACATAGAATAGAAGCTACTGCAGTCAACATAGAATAGAAGCTACTGCAGTCGACATAGAATAGAAACTACCGCAGTCGACATAGAATAGAAACTACCGCAGTCGACATAGGATAGAAGCTACTGCAGTCGACATAGGATAGAAGCTACTGCAGTCAGCATAGAATAGAAGCTACTGCAGTCAACATAGAATAGAAGCTACTGCAGTCAACATAGGATAGAAGCTACTGCAGTCACCATAGGATAGAAGCTACTGCAGTCACCATAGGATAGAAGCTACTGCAGTCACCATAGAATAGAAGCTACTGCAGTCAACATAGAATAGAAGCTACTGCAGTCACCATAGAATAGAAGCTACTGCAGTCAACATAGAATAGAAGCTACTGCAGTCAAACAATCCATATATGAGGCACACTGGATTATAAGTCGCACTGTTGTTTTTAGCGATATTAAAGGCTTTTAAGTGTGCCTTATCATCCGGAAAATACGTTACACTAAAGTTGCCTCCATTACCTATAGAAGGTATCTTAACTGTAGTGTGTTGAAAAAGCCCTCAGGGGCGAAACGCGTCCATGCCTGTCCTGCCTTCCGAGGTAAAATAAACCATGAAATGAAGTTTAGAGTGCTGGCATCCTTTTTCTTTTGTATCTTAACTGTAGTGAACACTCAGTTTGTCATGTACGGCAGTGGTTTTCAACCTTTTTGACACTCAGTTTGTCATGTACGGCATTTAAGCCACGGACCACCATTTGAGGACATTTTAGCCCCACAGACCCCAAAACTAAAGATTTATTTTGCTTTTGTCCACAATTCCAGGCTGGATCAGGGAAATAAAACAGGCAACCATTAATCTTCTACATCCTCTAGTTGTGTAGACTTGGGCTAATTAAGATGCTGAATATTTTAACTCTTGAGTGTAAAAATGAAACCAAATGGACCTGCAAGGGTCCATTTGGTTTCATCTGGTTAACCAACTTAGCTGGGGACCACCTGGAACCCTCTCAGGGACCACTGGTGGTCCCCGGACCGCCTGTTGAAAACCCCTTGTGTGTAGAGTTCACTATAGTCATTAGACTTGTGTTTTGTCTTGGTACGTTTGCCAGTCTGAGTTTTCTGTTTTCAAAATATGTAAATTATTGATGTTCACTTTCTGTAAGATGCAAAAACTCAGATGACAAAAAAAGGAATAATGAGTACCATCTATGAAATGGCAACACAAGCAAATAAATACAACACATTGAGCAAGCCACGACAGGGAATCAAACCCTGTTCCGGTTAAATCAGAAGAACCACAACCGGTGCCTTAATTTGTTGTAATTTATACTGAGAGAGACGACTTCTGCACACCCGATCTAGTTTTGGGCAGGTGCATTGGTCTAGGGCAGGGGTCAGCAACCTGCGGCTCCAGAACACAGCCCTAGTGGCTCCCTGGCTGTAGCATTATACACACTGGGCTCTAGAACACAGCCCTAGTGGCTCAGTGGCTGTAGCATTATTACATACACACTGGGCTCTAGAACACAGCCCTAGTGGCTCCATGGCTGTAGCATTATTACATACACACTGGGCTCTAGAACACAGCCCTAGTGGCTCAGTGGCTGTAGCATTATTACATACACACTGGGCTCTAGAACACAGCCCTAGTGGCTCCCTGGCTGTAGCATTATTACATACACACTGGGCTCTAGAACACAGCCCTAGTGGCTCAGTGGCTGTAGCATTATTACATACACACTGGGCTCTAGAACACAGCCCTAGTGGCTCCATGGCTGTAGCATTATTACATACACACTGGGCTCTAGAACACAGCCCTAGTGGCTCAGTGGCTGTAGCATTATTACATACACACTGGGCTCTAGAACACAGCCCTAGTGGCTCCCTGGCAGTAGCATTATTACATACACACTGGGCTCTAGAACACAGCCCTAGTGGCTCCCTGGCTGTAGCATTATTACATACACACTGGGCTCTAGAACACAGCCCTAGTGGCTCAGTGGCTGTAGCGATTATTATATACACACTGGGCTATAGAACACAGCCCTAGTGGCTCAGTGGCTGTAGCATTATTACATACACACTGGGCTCTAGAACACAGCCCTAGTGGCTCAGTGGCTGTAGCATTATTACATACACACTGGGCTCTAGAACACAGCCCTAGTGGCTCAGTGGATGTAGCATTATTACATACACACTGGGCTCTAGAACACAGCCCTAGTGGCTCCCTGGCTGTAGCATTATTACATACACACTGGGCTCTAGAACACAGCCCTAGTGGCTCAGTGGCTGTAGTATTATTACATACACACTGGGGCTCTAGAACACAGCCCTAGTGGCTCCCTGGCTGTAGCATTATTACATACACACTGGGCTCTAGAACACAGCCCTAGTGGCTCCCTGGCTGTAGCATTATTACATACACACTGGGCTCTAGAACACAGCCCTAGTGGCTCCCTGTAGCATTATTACATACACACTGGGCTCTAGAACACAGCCCTAGTGGCTCAGTGGCTGTAGCATTATTACATACACACTGGGCTCTAGAACACAGCCCTAGTGGCTCAGTGGCTGTAGCATTATTACATACACACTGGGCTCTAGAACACAGCCCTAGTGGCTCAGTGGCTGTAGCATTATTACATACACACTGGGCTCTAGAACACAGCCCTAGTGGCTCCCTGGCTGTAGCTTTATTACATACACACTGGGCTCTAGAACACAGCCCTAGTGGCTCCCTGGATGTAGCATTATTACATACACACATGGGCTCTAGAACACAGCCCTAGTGGCTCCCTGGATGTAGCATTATTACATAGACACTGGGCTCTATACAGCCCTAGTGGCTCCCTGGCTGTAGCATTATTACATACACACTGGGCTCTAGAACACAGCCCTAGTGGCGCAGTGGCTGTAGCATTATTACATACACACTGGGCTCTAGAACACAGCCCTAGTGGCTCCCTGGGTGTAGCATTATTACATAGACACTGGGCTCTATACAGCCCTAGTGGCTCCCTGGCTGTAGCATTATTACATACACACTGGGCTCTAGAACACAGCCCTAGTGGCTCCCTGGCTGTAGCATTATTACATACACACTGGGCTCTAGAACACAGCCCTAGTGGCTCAGTGGCTGTAGCATTATTACATACACACTGGGCTCTAGAACACAGCCCTAGTGGCTCAGTGGCTGTAGCATTATTACATACACACTGGGCTCTAGAACACAGCCCTATAGTGGCTCAGTGGCTGTAGCATTATTACATACACACTGGGGCTCCAGAACACAGCCCTAGTGGCTCCCTGGCTGTAGCATTATTACATACACACTGGGCTCTAGAACACAGCCCTAGTGGCTCCCTGGCTGTAGCATTATTACATACACACACTGGGGTGATCCACACAAAAATAATATAAATATTTCAGTCACCCAAAACGCGTTGCGCTGTCTGACAGTTGCCAGTTAAAGTAGCACTTGGCCATGTCAAAAAAGCCCAGCAGTTATCAGAGGTGGAGCTTTCAATCTGAACCACCCATTTTCAAAGGTTTACTCAGTTTACTATGTCATTAATATACCTTAGAGATGTTGTGTGGACTAGAAATGGAGTTCTGTAAAACTTTAGAAACTCCATTTCTGAAGAAAGGTTGTGTTTCACCATGTTAATGATTTTTCTTTGAGGACCTTTTTTTTCTGAGAGTGTGCAAATGGAACCAAATGGACCCGCCACGGTCCATTTGGTTCACATTTGCACACTCTCAGGAAAAAAATAATAAAATGCGGCTCTAGACAGATTTTGAATTTAATTTCGGGTCGAAAATGGCTCTTTCAACATCTTGGGTTGCCGACCCCTGGTCTAGGGCAGACAAAGCAGCAAACCTTAGAAGGGAGGAGACCCGCACAACACCACTTACTGGTTCAAGAGCAACGTTCCGGCCTTGCGGCTGTGGTATCTGAGGAACCCACATCATGTCACATTATGATAGAATATTCACATTATGCTGTTGTATTTGTGCACAAGTAATGACTTTCTGTGTGAGAACATTGAGATCTGTTGAGATATGCATGTTTCTGCAGTGGCCTGTGCCATAGGGTAAACAATTCAGTAAGTTAGCAGGAATGCCACAGGGTCATCTAGGTCATCAAAGATTTCTAGGTTTGGGGTAATAAACCTCCTTTGTTAATTTGTGCTCAGAGACACAGGGGTAATTAAGTGTGCACATACAACATGCATTGGTCAGTGTGCACGTAGGTAGACACAATGGTTAAGTCAATGATAAAGGCCTCTGCAAAGGTGCAGAGGGGGGCTGTTCTTCAGGGGCTGTCTTCAGGAGCTGTCTATGGGGGCTGTTCTACAGGTGCTGGCTCTCAGGCCACTGGGGTCAGTCACTCTTGGCAGTTGGAGAGAGTAGGGCAGAGAGTAGGATGCCTGCTCTATATGATTTGGTGTAACTAAGCTGAATGTCCTTAAATAAAATGACTGCAAAAGAGGACATGCCTGGACTCTACTTCACTATCCACACACGGTCAAAAGTACTCCTATAGACTACAATGAAAGACGACATAATAATGGTGACCACGAAGGGACCCCACCATTCGTAAATACGACACGGCCTTCTTCAGGCAGCAATGTAATTTATAATAAAATAAACAGGGGAATCGAACGCACTGCAAAGCACTGGCAAATAACGATACACTTTTCAAAGTGAGCGCAAAACAACGGTTCACAAAATGAAGGAAATGACAAACGTAATGACAGTTCTCAATGCAAAGGGATGCAAATGCAGCACAAGTGCAATTTCTATTAGAAGTTCGAATGAAAATGTTTGATGAAATGACAAACCACTGATTCCCCTCAATGCCAGAGAATCATCATAACTCACTGAAAGTGAATCACCAAAGTACAGCACAACACACAGTATGTGAGGTTTTACCACAATATAACAAAGAAACGATTACAAAAAAATGGAAACAAAAGGATTATAATTGACGCAGGTAGGAAGTAACGAGAGGGGGGAAAAAAAGGTGGACGTCTATGAATAGCGGTGGTCACAGTGATCACCTACAACAGGGGTGCCCAACCTTTTTTGACACAAGATCTACTTTTCAGCAGCCAACCCCTCCGGGATCTACCAGTCCAATATCAACATTTCAAACCACACGCATCGTTGCCAGCCTGCAGTAACTTCACAACAACACAACACTACTTTGTTTTACCACTTTACTTTATGTCCATATAAGCATAAAGTACAACAGACTTGTCATAAATAGGCCTACAACAGTACAACATAAGTACAACAGACATGGACAAACACTGCCATTGCATTTTCTTATCCACCGCCTTTTTTTTCTTTCCCCCCCACATCTCCCGAGATCTACTTGAGATCAGGCCGAGATCTACCGGTAGATTCCGATCTACTGGTTGGGCTCCCCTGACCTAAAATCTAGTCTCAATGAACCTTTAAGATCATCTAATGCCATGAATTCATGTGGAGAACACAAGAAAGTTCAAACACTTGTAACTAAGTGATAAGGATTTATAATGGTAGTAGACTACGCCACCTTGAATCATTTCAAGGACAAAATACCGGATAAATGGGTTCCCCAGTTTATATACAGGCTCGTGACAAGGACTTGAGACAGTTCAAAAATATAAACAATTTATTAAGTTCTAAGCACAATAAAATGCAAACTTTTAATCAAAACAGTCATAAAATATATCAGAGTTCATGTGGACAAGAGCGATCCTCAGCAATTAGACTTTATACCAGAGGTACTGTACTTAAATTTATCTAATTTAATTGGGAATTTGCACAAAGTGCGGTGCATCAATTGATAAAAACAGTATTTATATTAAAACAATTGTTCCTTACAATAGACCCTTAATACCCAACAAGTACACACTATATGCAGAGCAGATAGGCCTGTGGGTGGACAGGCGAAACGGCAAAACTGGACCTGAACTGTTGGACACTAACCAACTAGCCTCGACACCCAGGCTTTCATTTTCGTTCGCCTTGTGCGAAAACGGAAAGCCTGGACTAACGCACGTTGGAAAGTGGCCTTCAAGTGGGAGTGAACCTTCCGAGGTGGGCGTCGCTCTAAATGATGTGACGTAGAACAGCAGTGGACGGGCGCGGGAGGGGCCGGGGATGACGACACGTTAGTGAGATCAAATCAGAGCGCAGCACTTCCGCCGTGTGGATCCCACGACACCCCCGCCCCCCAAGGCCAAAATCATTGAGGGCTAGACCAGGCTACTAACCAACTAACCCCAAAGCTACACACACACGCACACTAAGTCACACAGCATGCAATAAGGAGAGCGACACCGTGCAGAGAGGTGCTCACATTCAAACAGCAAACCTTAAAAACGTGGGCTAATGTGAGGTCCTAACAGCTTTGTCCTCAGCTAGCCGTCGGCTGATAACCCCAAACAGGATCCCACGTGGCTCCGGATACCGGTGGCACTCGTCACATATGGGGAAACAGAAGACAGAAACAGATTAGTCACTATAAACGCTTTGTGGAAATAGCTCGTAAAAACAAACAAACTCAAATAAAGTAAACAAAAACAAACAAAACAAAACAGCAGTGATGTTGGTCTAAGAGAATAGAAAAACAAACATTTAGTATTTTAAATACAATCAAAATGAATTATTTATAAACAATAGTCTTGCTATATACCTTTAAACTGTCTGCTCTCACAGCCAGTAGACGCTCATCCGTCCAACAGAAACAGCTCGACCTGGACAAGTGAGAACGATCATTACACTCTGACATTCGCCAAGCAAAGCATTCACAGTAAACACGCAGCCATACATAACTCACCCAAACAGGGAAGGAGAAAGGGACAAGGAAACGACCCAGGTCACAAAACCCGCAGCCAGCACGCCAAACGATCTTTCCCTCTGGCTGCTGGCTGGGCTTTTAAATATGCTGCGAGATTAGCCGGCGTCTTACACCGGAACACTACGGTGGCCGCCGAGGCTCACTTCGACTGGCTACACATAGCAATATGAAATATGATGTTTCTTACAATACATAGACAGTAAACAGAGAAACTAAGACACAAAAACAGAACACACAAGCATAGAGTAACGACATAAAAAAAGTAAAGGTTGGAGCAGAGCAGGAGCTCTGACAGCTCCACCACAGCACCACACACTGGAGAATGAAGGAAGTTCAATGATACATAGAAACGATTAGAAATAAAAATGGAAACAAGAGGATTATAATTGAGGCAGGTAGGAAGTAGCGAGAAAAAAAAAAAAAAGAGTGGTGAGGTGGTGGACGTCTATGAATAGCGGTGGTTACGGTGATCACCTAAAATCTAGTCTCAATGAACCTTTAAGATCTTCTAATGCCATGAATTCATGTGGAGAACACAAGAAAGTTCAAACACTGATGCCAGAGCTTTAGTTCTGGATATAAACAAGCCAACAGGTGGACGGACCAACACACAGCTGTTAGGACCAAGACAAAAACATCTCAGCAACAAACCAAGCACCAGCAATACAAAACCTCGACTCACAGATTATAGCAGAGCAGAAATGTCTCCTGTACTGTGAGGATGAATATCATGGCTCTGGTCATTATCATGGCAAACAATAAATAAGTGAACATGAAAAGCAGTAGGAGCAACGTTTCTCTTCCGTCTCCAGACGGTATAGACAGAGTTACACCAACTCTGTTTACTTCATGAGTCAGTCCAATGGTGGCAGGGGTGAAAAACAATGGGTTAGGGACAGACATGTTTATTTTATTTTTAATTGGCCCGTCTTAAAGCCAACTCACCAACGATGCTCACAGTACATGAGGTTTTACCACTAATGTAACATCACAACAGCATGAAGTGAGACTCACAGGTCTCCACAATCTGTACAACATGTTGGAAACAGAGCAGGAGATGTTGTAAAGGCCAAGTGACAGTCTTAAATAGTAAAGTAGAAATAAATAAAAACCTTGAGAGAAAGGGAAAGGGAGGGTAGGAGTGGAGGTCTAATAGCGGTGGACAGTGATCACCTAAAAGCTAGACTCAATGAGTCTTTAAGATAATCTAAGGTCATGAATTCATAATGTGGAGAGAGAGAACACAAGAAAGTTCACACTGATGCAAGAGTTTTAGTTCTGGACATAAACAAGCCAAGAGATGGACAGACCAACACACAGCTGTTAGGACCAACAAACCAACCCTGCAATACAAAACCAGCCACCAGCACAACATTAACCACTCAGCACAGCAGTGGATCAATTCAACGGTTTAACCTTGGATATCAGGACCCACTATTCAGAATTTGAGCCGGACCAGTAAAGTAAAGATTTATTTTGCTCTTGTCCACAATTCCACTCTGGATTTGGGGAAACCAAACAGTCCAACATACAGATCAAAATGACCATTAATCTTCTACATTCTCTAGTTGTGTAGACTTGGGATAATTCACATGAATATTTAACTCTTGAGTGTAAACATGAAAATAAATTTGACCCACAAGAATCCATTTGATGGTAAAATAAGGACATGCCTTCAACAAGTCATTACAATGTAGACGACCCACTATGCTACAGACCAATAGACTTCGTATGGGAGTTGAACCTTAAACCATTGAGCAGGGCACCACAGGGAGTTGAACCCTCTAAACCATTGAGCAAGGCACCACAGGGAGTTGAACCCTAAACCATTGAGCAAGGCACCACAGGGAGTTGAACCCTAAACCATTGAGCAGGGCACCACAGGGAGTTGAACCCTAAACCATTGAGCAAGGCACCACAGGGAGTTGAACCCTCAACCATTGAGCAGGGCACCACAGGGAGTTGAACCCTAAACCATTGAGCAGGGCACCACAGGGAGTTGAACCCTAAACCATTGAGCAGGGCACCACAGGGAGTTGAACCCTAAACCATTGAGCAGGGCACCACAGGGAGTTGAACCCTAAACCATTGAGCAGGGAGTTGAACCCTAAACCATTGAGCAGGGCACCACAGGGAGTTGAACCCTAAACCATTGAGCAAGGCACCACAGGGAGTTGAACCCTCTAAACCATTGAGCAGGGAGTTGAACCCTAAACCATTGAGCAGGGCACCACAGGGAGTTGAACCCTAAACCATTGAGCAGGGAGTTGAACCCTAAACCATTGAGCAGGGCACCACAGGGAGTTGAACCCTCTAAACCATTGAGCAAGGCACCACAGGGAGTTGAACCCTAAACCATTGAGCAGGGAGTTGAACCCTAAACCATTGAGCAGGGCACCACAGGGAGTTGAACCCTAAACCATTGAGCAGGGCACCACAGGGAGTTGAACCCTAAACCATTGAGCAGGGCACCACAGGGAGTTGAACCCTAAACCATTGAGCAGGGCACCACAGGGAGTTGAACCCTCTAAACCATTGAGCAGGGCACCACAGGGAGTTGAACCCTCTAAACCATTGAGCAGGGAGTTGAACCCTAAACCATTGAGCAGGGCACCACAGGGAGTTGAACCCTCTAAACCATTGAGCAAGGCACCACAGGGAGTTGAACCCTAAACCATTGAGCAGGGCACTACAGGGAGTTGAACCCTAAACCATTGAGCAGGGCACCACAGGGAGTTGAACCCTAAACCATTGAGCAAGGCACCACAGGGAGTTGAACCCTAAACCATTGAGCAGGGCACCACAGGGAGTTGAACCCTAAACCATTGAGCAGGGCACCACAGGGAGTTGAACCCTAAACCACTGAGCAGGGCACCACAGGGAGTTGAACCCTCTAAACCATTGAGCAAGGCACCACAGGGAGTTGAACCCTAAACCATTGAGCAGGGAGTTGAACCCTAAACCATTGAGCAAGGCACCACAGGGAGTTGAACCCTAAACCACTGAGCAGGGCACCACAGGGAGTTGAACCCTCTAAACCATTGAGCAGGGCACCACAGGGAGTTGAACCCTCTAAACCATTGAGCAGGGCACCACAGGGAGTTGAACCCTAAACCATTGAGCAGGGAGTTGAACCCTCTAAACCACTGAGCAAGGCACCACAGGGAGTTGAACCCTAAACCATTGAGCAGGGAGTTGAACCCTCTAAACCATTGAGCAGGGCACCACAGGGAGTTGAACCCTCTAAACCATTGAGCAGGGCACCACAGGGAGTTGAACCCTCTAAACCATTGAGCAGGGCACCACAGGGAGTTGAACCCTCTAAACCATTGAGCAGGGCACCACAGGGAGTTGAACCCTAAACCATTGAGCAGGGCACCACAGGGAGTTGAACCCCGTTCTGGTAAACCAGAAGAACCACAACCAGTGCCTTAGGGTTATTCATTTTATTTTTGAATTAATTACAGCTCCAATTTATAATTAAAAGTTGGGAACCAGAGTCACTCCATAAATACCTAAGGTAGATTCCTCAGACATAGAACACACACAGCGGAGAGAGGACACCATTTGATGAAAATTAGCCTCCCAGACCCAAAACTTGCTGTAATGTATTGATGTTATCATAGGAGATAACAGGCAAAAAAAAAAAAAAAAGTAATGCTTGTGTTTACAATGGTATAACTACTCAAGAGTTGAAGATCTACATCATTTAGCTGGGGACCACCTGGAACCCCAAAAATGATAAAGAAAAGCTCACACACTGTATTGGTACCTTTTATTGCACCATAAAGGTGAGTGACGTTTCGAGCACAATGCTCTTCTTCAGACTCCCCCTAGACACCCCCAAACATCACAAACCAACCAGCGGTACACACCCAAACATCACAAACCAGCAGTACACACCCAAACATATGCAATCTCAACTGGAGGTTTGAAATGGTTGATGAAATGACAAACCAATGATTCCCCTCAATGCCAGAGGATCATCATGACTCAGTGAAAGTGAATCACCAAAGTACAGCACAACACTCACAGTATGTGAGGTTTTACCACTAATGTAACATAACAGCATGAGACTCACTGGTCACCACAATCTGTAGAAAATGTTCAAACAGAGCAAACATAAAGGCCAAGGCTCTGACAGATCCACAGGATGAACAGCTCAATGATACAGAGAAAATGACAATTGGAAATAACCATAGGAGCAGAAAGGATTATACTGTAACTGAGGCAGGAAGGAGGTAGGAAGGACAGAGACAGAGGAGAACACTTGAAGAGAATGGGAGAGAGGAAATGTAGTCAATGAATAACGGTGGTCACCTAAAAATCTAAGCTCTGTATGAGCCTTCAAGATCTAATGCCAATGGTATCAGGTGAAAAAGGGTTGCAAAATGGGACAAAGACGGACACAGAAAAATAAAAAAGGCCTGTCTTAGTAGAAAGCCCACTCACGACGACAACGTGCAGGCCACGAGTGGGAACACCTTCCCCCCTCACCGGTGTGAGGGAGGGGTGGGGTGGAGACCCTACCCTAAACCTAACCCTGTACAACCAGCAAGCAACATTTCAACCTTTGTTTTTGTGCCATCATTTCATATTTGTTAAAAAAAAAAAAAAAGTCGCAATTGTCAACGGTTCAAAACTGGAGGAGCAACAAAATAAAGAGAAAAAAAAAAAAAAATAAACTCACTGCAAAGCACCGGAGAATAAAAACGAGACGCAAAGCAATTTGGTTGACAAAAAGGAAACGACAAATGTAACGGCAGTTCTCAATGCAAAGGGATGAAAACGCAGCACAAGTGGAATCTCAACTGGAGGTTTGTTGAAACGACACCAAACACTGATTCCTCTTAATGCTAGAGGATCATCAGAACTGAGAGTGAATCACCAGTACAGCACAATACTCACAGTATGTGAGGTTTTACCACAAATGTAGCATCACAGATCCAACACAGCCGGGAACAAAAAGAAAGTTAGTTAATGAGACGTAGACTAAAATAAATAGAACACAAGAAGCAGAAATTATAATTCAGGCAGGTAGGAAGTTGAGGAGAAAAAAAAAAAAATTGAGAATGGGAGAAGGGTTGAGGTGGTGGTCTATGAACAGTGGTGGTTGGAGCTGTGGTCACGGTGATCACCTACATTCATAATGCATGACTCAGAAATGGATTAATGAAATACCAATGAATCATTCAACCAGCAATATAAATTAATGAGCAATAGAAAAGCAATACAAAAATAAGATCCAAGCAGCTAGGTCTGTATCAGTGATTAATAAAATGAACATTTTGTATAGCACCTTTCATGACATAAAATGCAGCTCAATGTTCTTTACTGGGTTAGTGTAGGTTATGGTTAGAGCAGGGGTTTTCAACCCTTTTCATCCCAGGGACCACCATTTATTCAGCATTTGAGTCACGGACCACCATTTGAGGATATTTTAGCCCCACAGATCCCAAAACTAAAGATTTATTTTCCTTTTGTCCACAATTCCAGGCTGGATTTGGGAAACAAAACAAGCAAAACATGCATTCCAAAATGGCTAATTCAGATGAATATTTTAACTCTTGAGAACGCAACAATGAAACCAAATGGACCCGCAAGGGTCCATTTGGTTTCATTTTTACGTTCAAGAGTTACATCTGGTTAACCAACTTAGCTGGGGACCACCTGGAACCCTCTCAGGGATCACTGGTGGTCCCCGGACCACCTGTTGAAAACCCATGGGTTAGAGGAAAAAAGAAAAAAAAAAAAGGCAACATAAAATACTAAAATAATTAGAACACAAAGAGCAGAAATTACAACCGAGGCAGGTAGGAAGTAGACCCAAAAAACACAAGAAAATGGTGGTGGTCTATGAACAGTGGTGGTTGGAGCTGTAGTCATGGTGATCACCTAAAGTTCAAAATGACTCAAATGATTAAATGAAGCAAAGATTAGCAACGAATCATTCAGACAATAGAAATTAATGAGCAATAGAAAATAAAGGAATACAAAAATAAAATCCAAGCAGCTAGGTCTGTATTGTACCTGGATCTGTGATTAATTAAATGATAAACATTTGTATAGAATCTTTCATGATATAAAATGCAGCTCAATGTTCTTTACAGGGTTAGTGTTACAGAAAAAAATATGAAAATATTAAGGCAATTATTCAACACTCGGGACGCTCATAGTTCGTATCTTGGATTGACAGGGCAGAATAGAAAATGACATCTAGCGGTTCAGGTTGTTGTTGATTAAAAAAATAAAACAGTTGAACACAGATCCTCCTAGAGTGGAACACTAGACATTAAAGAAATACATTTCATGGCGAAAATGACTGATAAACTGAGGAACAAGGCAGAGCCATTTGAAAAACACCAGGAAAATGGCATTCTTAGCAATTCTTGGTGTGTGGTTTGGGTGTAGTTTGTAAAATGACAAATAAAAAAAAAAGACAACATTAAAGATGACAAAATATGGCATAAATGATCAAGAATGCAATACAAAATAATCAGTTAAAAGCACAACTTGAGCTGTGCATTAAAAATGTTTACAGAGGTGCAGTGGGAGTTCGTTCCACACAGTCGACCCATAGAAGCAAAAAAAAAAAACTGCTTCACCGTGTTTTTTTTTTGGCACAGTAAGCAGCAGATTGACAAATGAACCCTCTTGTATCTTGAACCCTTAAGATGTGTAGGTACTACATTGTATGATAAGAGCGCCCCTCAAGTCACACAGGTGTATTTTTTAACTCTGTGGTGCTGAGGTAACCCTTGGAGGTGCATGGAGGTTGTTTGTCACGCAGGCTTTTTCTGACTTTTGTTTAACCATTTTATTTTGTTATGTGAGTTTTTTTTTTAATCTTTAGTTGCATTTGCGCTAAACATAACCAGTGTGCTATACTAGTTGTTTTTCAACCCTTTTCATATAAACTCATTTTTTGTTCTTTTTAAGCCACAGACCACCATTTTGTGGACATTGTTTTGTGCAAAGTTTTGCGTTATTGTCATGGAGTTTGACTTTCTTTATCCACTTCAAGTGTTTAACACATCCAGTGTGCTATACCATTTGTTTTTCAAACCCATTATTTTTGTTTTTTTAAGCCACAGACCATTTTGAAGACAGTTTTTGTGCAAGGTTGTTTGTGTGTTATTGTCAGAACTTTGTGACTTTCTTTAGCCATTTTATTTGCGTTTAGCACAGCCAGTGTGCTATACCAGTCGTTTTTCAAACCTTTTTGCACAAACCCATTTTTTTCCTTTTTAAGCCACGGACCACCATTTTAAGGACATTGTTTTTGTATTATTGTCATGGAGCTTTTTGTGACTTTCATTAGCCATTTTATTTGTGTTTAGCACAGCCAGTGTGCTACACCAGTTTTCAAACCTTTTATAAACCAGGGGTTTAACCTTTTTCATCCCAGGGCCCACCATTTATTCAGCATTTGAGCCACGGAGGACCACCATTTGAGGACGTTTTAGCCCCGCAGACCCACCAAAACTAAAGATTTAATTTGCTTCTGTCCATGACCATTAAACTTCTAGTTATGTAGATTAGGACTAATTCACATGAATATTTTAACTCTTGAGAATGTAAAAATGAAACCAAATGGACCCGCCAGGGTCCATTTGGTTTCATTTTTACATTCTCAAGAGTTACACCTGGTTAACCAACTTAGCTGGGGACCACCTGGAACCCTCTCAAGGACGGCTGGTGGTCCCCGGACCACCTGTTGAAAACCCATGGTATAAACCATTATTTCTTTAAGCCACAGACCACCTTTTTGAGGATCTATAAGTGAGTGATACAACATGATTCTTCATTCATCTTCAGTCACACTTCTCTCTCTAGAGCACTAATGTCAAACTCAAGTCATTGTCCATTAAACAAAGATAAATGCAAAGGGATGAAACTGCTTGCATTAAGAATTGAATTAAATGGATTATAATAAAGCCCAGTAAAGTTAAAAAAAGTAAAAGCCATAGATCCAAATATCACAGTTTTAAGATTGGCCTATTTATGGTTATAGCGCCCCCATGAGGCCACACACAGCCTGACGGGAGGTGGTGATCTCCTGGTGAACACTTGTGCAAACCTGTGCAGTTAAAGTCGGCCTGATGGAGACCTGTGCACTTAGACAGCGTTTAGCCTCGCCCCAAGATGAAATACATTGAACTACTAGGAGAGAATGGTGCGTTTACTTATCTAAGTTTGTCAGGTGGTTTGGCCTCCAGGTGGCGCTATCATAGAACCAATGATAAAAGGGTGTCATTTGTTCTAATGGATTTCACCTTCTCACTTTAATAATGCATTTTCAATTCTTTGGATTTGTGTTACAGCACCACCTGTTTGTGGGTCTGTAACATCATGGAAGAGTTGTGAAGAGCGTGAAGGGCCTGGTTTGGCCCCTGGGCCTTGAGTTGGACATACATGCTCTATGGAAACACTCATAACGTCCACATCTTACACAACACTCACCACCTCCCCATCCTGACTGCCCAGATTATGAGTGTTGTGTGTCATTTTGTTTGGCATGATTTTGAAACTTATTATTTTTATTATATTATTTTGTGGCACCAAATTTGAATTGGTGACATTTTAGCAGCACTTTGTGCCATTTTTTTTAGTGTATTTGAGACTTTTCCCCACCAGATGAAACCTCACAGCAGATCAGGACAATCCTCTGGTTGATCATCTACAGATTCTACACCATCAGCTCCATCCTAAAGAAAAGGAAAAAAAAATCAAGTTAGAAATTCCATACGTACACATTGTCACACATCAATATATACACACACACACACACACACACACAACAGGCCAACCAACCACAACAATTTGTAGATTTAAAATGGTATATTACAGTGGTTCAACCTTTTAGATCCAGGGTCCACCGTTTATTCAGCATTTGAGCCGCAGACCACCATTTGATGACATTTTAGCCTCACAGACCCCAAAACTAAAGATTTATTTTTGCTTTTGTCCACAATTCCAGGCTGGATTTGGGGAAACCAAACAGTCCAACATACAGATCAAAATGACCATTAATCTTCTACATTCTCTAGTTGTAGAGACTTCACATGAATATTTTAACTCTCAAAGAGTTACATACGGTTAACCATCGTCCCTTCATTTAGCCTGGGGACCACCTGGAACACTCTTAAGGACCACTGGTGGTCCCCGAACCACCTCGTCTATGGAGTAGAAAATTAAATACAGACTAGACTATGATTGTGGTTCTCTGTCCACTAGATCCATCCCAACGCTTTAGACCAGGGGTTTTCAACAAGTGGTCCGGGGACCACCAGTGGTCCTTGAGAGGGTTCCAGGTGGTCCCCAGCTAAGTTGGTTAACCAGATGTAACTCTTGAGAGCGAAAACCAAAATGGACCCTTGCGGGTCCATTTGGTTTCATTTTCACACCCTCAAGAGTTAAAATATTCATCATGTGAATTAGCCCAAATCTACACAACTAGAGATCTATGTTTGCCCGTTATGTTTCTGAAAAACGGCGTGGAATTGTAGATAAAAAAGAAGAAATCTTTGGGTTTTGAGTCTAAAATGTCATCACATGGTGGTCCGTGGCTCAAAGGCTGAATAAATGGTGGTCCCTGTATCAAAAAGGTTGAAAACCACTGCTTTAGCTTTACCAAAAATTAAGGATTTTTAAGTTTTGGTCCACTTAGCAGAGACAAACTAGCAAAACTTTGGTCAAAATAACAATTCTTCTATATTTTCTAAATGTGTACATTCATGAAAAGTAATTCAGTTTGGTTTCATGTTTACACTCTCAAAGTTAAAATATTTTAGCCAGCATTAGTTGGCTCTTGGAAAACAGATCGGATCAGAAAGTGTTTTTTTTTTTTTTTTTTTTTTTTTTTTTCTCAGTTCAAAATGGTTTGAAGCAGCAGCTACTGTTCTCAGCCTAGTTAACTTTAGTATAAATACTAGGGATTAAATCAAATTAACCAGATCAAAAGTTTGTTAACCAGATATAACTCTTTGAGAGCGTAAACATGAAACCAAATGGACCCTTGTGGGTCCATTTGGTTTCATGTTTACACTCTCAAGAGTTAAAATATTCATCATGTGAATTATCCCAAGTCTACACAACTAGAGAATGTAGAAGATTAATGGTCATTTTGATCTGTATGTTGGACTGTTTGGTTTCCCCAAATCCAGCCTGGAATTGTGGACAAAAGCAAAATAAATCTTTAGTTTTGGGGTCTGTGTGGCGATTAAAATGAGTTAATTTTGTTAATCGCATTATTGTTTCTGTGATTAATTAATCTCAATTAATCAGTTAAAGTCCCAGCCCTAATAAATACACATTAAAACTTAACTTAAAAAATAATCAGCCGAGTGTTCCTAAAAAAATTATATATATCGTCAGAATCCACTTTTGTTGCATCTGCTTATGTGCTAAGAGTGATTTCTGAGAACAGTTTTAGAGTGGAAGTCAATGGAGGCTTATTTTGAATTCTTAAATTTCCATAAAACTGCACAAATAGAGCAAAAATAACTCCTGGACTGGATTAGTTTGCTTATAATAAAGTTAAGAAAAACACCCAAACTTCCACAAAAGTGGTCTCACCCTTTAACCAAAATTTCAAATTAAATCCCTCATGAAATGAAACCAAACAAACTAAAAATCAAATGTTGTCAAGCTTAAAAACAAAAGTAGCTAAACTGAAGCAGTATGTGTTGACAACAAGCCAAGTCAGGGACCAGCAGTGGTCCCCGAGAGGATTCCAGGTGGTCCCCAGCAAAATGATAAGATAGTTGGTTAACCAGAGGTAAGTCTTTGAGAGTAAACATGAAACCAAATGGACCCACAAGGGTTACACTCAAGAGTTAAAATATGCATTATCCCAAGTCTACACAACTAGAGAATGTAGAAGATTAATGGTCATTTTGATCTGTATGTTGGACTGTTTGGTTTCCCCAAATCCAGCCTGGAATTGTGGACAAAAAGCAAAACAAATCTTTAGTTTTTTGGGGCTAAAATGTCAAGTGGTGGTCCTCCGTGGCTCAAATGTTGAATAAATAGTGGTCCCTGGTATGAATAAGGTTGTAAAACAGCTTTAACTCACCGCTGAGTGTAGTAGTTTGTAGTTATTCCACAGTCAGAGTGTTGCAGAGCTGCTGCTGTTCTGCTGACAAACAATTCGGCCATCTTGGAATGGTGGAGGAGAAAGAGGAAGTGGAATGAGTGAGAGCTCAGTCTTATGGAGCTGATGGGTTGCCATTCACAGGGTTGCCAGGTTGGCTGGGTTACATGCCCATTTGATTTGATTTTAAAGGGATATTCCACTTTAAAAAAAAAAAAAAAAAAAAAAAAAAAAACTTTTGGTCATTTTATGGTCTACTCAGCCTCATGTGAACATATACAAAACCATTATGAACTAAAACTACATTTATTTTTAACCATGACAGATTATTTGAAAATAACGACTCTACTCCACGTTTGTGATGGCTAAATTACATCTTGAGTTGTTTATTTCATCTGAAAACCCAAGACAGAGCCTGTCTATCCAACTCACAGTTTAATATGTTGGTTGCTCAATTTGACATGGGTCAAAATGAACATCCAGTGGGTCTTTGAGATATGGCTTATAGCAGTGGTTTTCAACGAGTGGTCCCTAAGAGGATCCCAGGTGGTCCCCAGATAAATGATGCACAGTTGGTATAACAATATGAACCCTTGTAGATCTGTAACTCTTGAGAGCACAAAATGATATCAAATGGACCAGTAGGGGTCCATTTGGTTGTGTTGTTCAGAGAGCACATCAAAGCAGGAGGAAACAATTCAAGGTCGCGACCACGCCGTAGGTCGCGATGGGTGGTAAAACAGTCGTGAACGTTATAAATTTATCCCAACCGATGGCCCAAACGGTCGTGACAAATGCCTTTGCCAAAATACCCTTGTACCTATCCAAATACTTCCTTAATGTCAATGAGGTACACTCCCACAACACCAGAGGGAGTGCTATTTTATTTTTTCTGTTTGTTTGTTTTTCTCCCTGTTTTTAATCTACTGTACGGCGACCTTGAGTGCCCTGAAAAGCGCCATATAAATAAAATGTATTATTATTATTATTACTAACCATGTCCAACCCAGATTTGGCACAAACAAGGGTCTTAATTCCTTCCGCTCATATGCCACCAAAATGTGGAATGCCCTACCAACAGTCATAAAGGCATGTGAATCCCTTGACTCCTTCAAAACTGCTCTCAAAGGGCACCTACAGATGGCTGCAACTCGAAACTGGCCTCTGTAAAACAAAAATGTATATAAAATCCCCCCACCCACCCCCCTCTCCTCATTGTACATTTCTCTTCTCCCTTTTTACCTCCACTATGATTTTACCTCCATGATTTGCTGCTTCCGTCTTCACTGAAGTAGTTGTTATGTATGTATTTGAATGCCTTAATGAAATGAACAAGTTGGCCACTATTGTAAACAAGTGTATGTTTAACTAGTGTGTCCAATCAGCTCTGTCAGATTTGATGCAGTTGTACTTGAATTGTACTGTAATTCTCCAAGCTGTTATCAGTTTTGTAGCAGTGTGGACTGGACTTGTACTGTAACTCTCATCTCTGTTAATAAAAAAAAATCATTCATTCATTCATTCATTCATTCATTCATTCATTCATTCATTCATTCATTCATTCATTCATTCATTTGTTTTTTCCCTCTTCTTCTTTCTAATTAGGCCTGTTTGTTTGTCCCAAAACATTGTGTTTGTTGTCATGATTCAACACAATCTGAGCTGGATTTAATTGTCTGCTGCATAATCGGTTTTATATAAATAAATACGATGAGGAAAAATGAACTGGGAATTCACTTCTGGGTTCTCTAGTTGTCATGGGAGAGAGACGGGACTGCATTTAAGACCACACGGACCCTGTTTGAATGTAATCAATATGAACTACAACTTTCTCTTATTTGCAGAGTTTCAGAACTAGACTCTGCCACTAGATGGCTCTGATCTACAGAGCATATAGAAATGTTTTTTAAAGGTATCATTGTCTCTTGTTGTGGTGTTTTCACTTAATTTCTCTTACTCCATATAGCAACATGCTAATGTAAAAACTGCACAGAGGAAGGAACCAAATAAACATGAACACCAAGACTGCAAAAAGAAATATAATCTAGTTGTGTAGACTTGGGATAATTCACACGATGGATATTTTGGTCCATTTGGTTTCATGTTTACACTCTCAAAGAGTTACATCCGGTTAACCAACTATCTCCATCATTTTAGCCTGGGGACCACCTGGAACCCTCTCAGGGACCACTGAAAACCAGTGGTCCAGGGACTCATAAACAAACACAATATAGAGTGTAAATATTGACAAAGAAATTAAAATAATGACAATTTCTTTGTGTATGAGTCCCTGGACCACTGGTTTTCAGTGGTCCTTGAGAGGGATACAAATGTGAACCAAATGGACCCTAGCGGACCCATTTGGTTCCATTTGTACCCTCTCAGGAAAAAATGGGTCTGAAAGAAACATCATCATCATCAGATGTATTTCACCATGTTAATGATTTTTTCCGACCTCCATTTTTAGGAAATACAGAATTGGGGGAACTTTTTTATCATGTCCACACAACATCTCTAAGGTATATTAATGACATATTAAAATGTTGAAAATGGGTGGAGTTGCCCTTTAAGGGACATTTATGATTGCGTTTTTCCCGGGATGTAAATCCTCATAAACCAGTGCTGTGTGCTGAAATATAGTCCAGTGGGTCTGGCCCTCGACTTGTACCAATTGTTCTATTCTGTGTTAGAGTTTGACATCCCTGACATATATGGTCAGGAGATTCATATGAAAACAAATTTAATACATTTTATAAATTACGAAACAAATTATAAAATGAGAAAACAAATTAATTATGGACGAGCATATGAGGGCATAATCCAGATTTCTATTAGGATTTCCATCCTGGAAAACATGTCCGTGTGCAAAGACTTTGAGTCGATCTGGATTAACAGGATTAACAGTCTCTAAATTGTATTAATAATAATAATAATCCAATTAACAGGTAGATATAATGTTTATTTCTGTGTCATTCACCAGGTGTCCTGTAGCACACAATATACAAATCATCAATATTATAATAGATTTACAATAACATCAAAACTGTTTCATAAGAAATCGGATACAAATAAAATACCTCAAATTAAAATGTTTCTTCAATGTTGTAATAAAATCCAACCAGAAAGGAATACCACAAATATTTGTCATTTTACAAATCAAGGAATGTATTAATTCATTATATAATGAAACAGAAATTTCATTTTCTTCCAAATCACACACTAGACACTTTCTGTCTACACACTTTCTATACCTTTACACAGATAATGGGAATGGAAAAAATAATAAAGAAAAGCTGTGTTTTTTTTTTAACATGAATTTTTAATCAAACAGGTTAATTCTCAAAGTGGGTCCAAAAAATGTGACTTTTCATTAACAAAATGCTCAGAGGTGTTCAAAACAACATGCATCAAAATATCACTTCAGATCAAATGTCATTTTGATCTAAAATTCTGATTCACTAAAGAAATAAAAGTTGAATGCAGTGAAAACTGCAGATTTAAACTTATCACAACATTGTTGCCCCGTCCCATTCTTTAATGTGTGTGTGTGTGTGTGTGTGTGTGTGTGTGTGTGTGTGCGCGTGTGTGTGTGTGTGTGTGTGTGTGTGTGTGTGTGTGTGTGTGTGTGTGTGTGTGTGTGTGTGTGTGTGTGTGTGTGTATGTGTGTGTGTGTGTGTGTGTGTGTGTGTGTGTGTGTGTAGTACAGTATAAGTGCATTCACACACACACACACACACACACACACACACACATGTATGTGACACATACACAAAAAAACACCAGTGTTGATTTCGTCGACTAAAACTATGATGAGAAAATGTCCATTGATGATCTTTTCTCACTGATGACAAATTAAAACTATAAAACTGAACATATTGATAATTTAATCAACAAATATAAACTAGTCCTGGAGGGATCGGTGGAGCAGAGATGATTTTATGTTTGGTTGTGATCTGAAAACAGCAGATCTACAAGAACACCATGCACTGTGACACGCAGTGAACTTGTAGATCTGATAGTTACAGCAAGTTGTCATGACGACAGCAAGAGATGACAAAATCAGCTGTAGATTCAGATTCAGTGGGATAAAATCAATCATATGACATGTATTGATTTTAAAACTAGACTAAAACATTTCAGGTGAATAAAATTTGAGTTAAAATATGGCTAAACAACTTTCTTTTACACGCACGCACGCGCACGCGCACGCACACACACACACACACACACACACACACACACACACACACACACACACACACACACACACACACACACTCCTGACCTCTGACCCCCACCCCCTCCTAACCTCCACCACCCTGAACCAACATAGAGGTTCACTCACACAGAGACACTGAGCAGGGTGACGCCCACACCCTGAATCCGACATATAGAGGTCCAGTGAAGGTACAGTGGAAGGTGTGGAGGTGTTTCAGTGTGTCAGAGTTCACCTCATAGAAGGACACAGTGCCAGCAGCCTGGTCTACATAGACTGATAACCTGCAGGGGAAGGAGGGACTGACAGGGAGGACAGTTGTATTCTTATTGTGAGACACTGTGTAATTCAGTGTTGAAGGACCATTACATTCCAGATACCATGATTTATTGTTGTATCCAAACCTACTGTCTCTACCCTGTTTGTTGATGTCTCTGTGTGTCACTGATACACCAACCCCCAGTCCAGTACACTGTACCTCAGTGTAACAGCGTTCACTCAGTGGTTCACGACACAACACCTGAGGCTGGTCCATAAATCTGTCTTCATGAGGAGGATAGTTCTGATCCTCCCACACCCATTCCACCTTCCTGTTGTTCTCAGACAGACAGAGCTCGCTGTGTGCTGTGTTTGGATCCAGTGTGAGTTTACACACATCTGATGAGAAGAACACACAATACAGCACTGGTTTATAACCACACATGATGATCGTGTGTGTGTGTGTGTGTGTGTGTGTGTGTGTGTGTGTGTGTGTGTGTGTGTGTGTGTGTGTGTGTGTGTGTGTGTGTGTGTGTGTGCGTGCGTGCGTGCGTGCGTGCGCGCGCGCATGTGTGCGCGTGCGTGTGAAAAGCGTAGTCATCATTACACACTTTTAGTGTTCATGTATTATAGCTTAAATGAAACTAAATTAATTTAAGCCATAATGCATGTCATTAAATGAATAAAACAGAATATATACGTACACTTCTTCAGTCCTGGTCTCAGCCTGTTCTCTCCACCATGGTCCACACTGGAGTTGGAGGAGAGACAAATTGAACAATACAGAACAAATATAAACAATGATTTTACACCATTAAAAGATGTTTTCTTTTGGAGTTACCTATCCATTATTTAAATGTGGACAATAAATACACAAAATTCAAAGTCTGCTCCTCATTGACTTAGATTGTAAACTAAAACAGTTCTCAAAGTCACTTGTTTAAACAAAGTTGATTCGGACACTATCGAGCATAACTCTTCTTTCTTTCCCTCTCAATAAAATATTAACTTTTAGTTTTAATTGATTTTACTATTCAAGATCTGGGGGGGGGGGGTGTTACTGGTTGTCCATCCGGTCTCTTTCTCTTACCTCAGAGTGTCCAGTCTGTAGTGTGGATCCTTCACAACAGCAGAGAGCATCTCTACTCCTGATTCTCCTGGATGATTGTAGGACAAGTTCAACTCTCTCAAATGGGAAGGGTTGGAGCGCAGAGCTGAGGTCAGAGAAGAACAGCCTTCCACTGTGACCAGACATCCTGACAAACTACAGAGAGAGAGAGAGAGTCACAATGCCATATTCTGTTTAATTGATTATTTAAACACAGTTGAAGACAGTTTCAGTACTGACTTGAGAGTCTCCAACATGCAGTCTGGTCTCCTCAGACCCACAGCCAGAAGGTTGACTCCAGAGTCCTGAAGGTCATTATTGCTCAAGTCAACTTCTCTCAGACTAGAGCTGGAGCTGAGAGCTGATGATAACTCCTGACAACATCTCTCTGTAAGATTACAGCAACTCAGCCTGAAGAAACAGTGGTAAATATTGTATTAATTAGACTTCTGTAAAATAAAGATCATACATGTATATGGTAATACGAAGAAATATCACACGCACACGCACACGCACACGCACACACACACACACACACACACACACACACACACACACACACACAATGTCAAATTCTTTCGTTGATTGTAAACTTTTGTTTTTATTTTAGCACAGTTGGAGACAGTTTAAATTCTACTGACTTGAGAGTCTCCAACATGCAGTCTGGACTCCTCAGTCCCACAGCCAGAAGGTGGATTCCAGAGTCCTGAAGGTCATTATTGCTCAGGTCAACTTCTCTCAAACTAGAGCTGGAGCTGAGAGCTGATGATAACTCCTGACAGCATCTCTCTGTCAGGTTACAGCCACTCAGCCTGAAGAAACAATAGTGGTAAAACATTTATTTATTAGATGATCTATTAAATAAAGATCAAATGATTTTTTAAATGTATGCAGTGATCGGTGAACCTACAGAGCTTTCTTGGATGCTTTGAGCAAGGGCATCAGCCTCAGAAGAACCTCCTCTGAAGCAGAGTATTTCTTCAGGTCAAACACATCCAGCTCCTTTCCTGAAGACAGCAACACAAAGACCAGAGCTGACCACTGAGCAGGAGAGAGCTTGTCTGTGGAGAGACGTCCTGACGTCAGGTACTGCTGGATGTCCTCCTCTAGGGAATGATCATTCAGCTCATTCAGACAGTGGAACAGGTTGATGCTTCTCTCTGGAGATGGATTCTCTTTGATCTTCTCCTTGATGTATTTGATGGTTTTATCAGTGGTCTGGAAGCTTTTTCCTTCTTTTATAAGCTTTTGTAGGAACTTCTGATTGGTGTCCAAAGAGAGCCCCAGCAGGAAACGTAGGAACAAGTCCAGGTGTCCATTTGGACTCCTCAAGGCCTCGTCTACAGCACTCTGGTAGAGGTGATGGATCTTGTTTTTAAAAACCTTTCCAAATGACTTGGCCATCTTGGAGGTCAAGAAGAGGTTGTCACCAGTGTTGATGAAAGTGATGATGGCATGGACGGCAGCCAGAAACTCGTGAATACTCAGATGGACAAAGGAGAATATCTTGTCCTTGTACGTTCTACCCACATCTCCAAACAATCCTGAGTACACTGCTGCGTCGGTGATATCAATGCCTGCCGCTGTCAGATGTTCTTCCTCGAAGATAGGGTTGCCTTCCATCAGCTGTTCAAAAGCCAGTTTTGCCAAGGACAGAATGATATCATACTGTTTCCTACCAGGAAACTTAGCATTCTCGTGTAAGGACTGCATCTCAATGAATTCGCAGTACATGGCCGTCTGGGTCTTTGGCAGCGCTGCTACCTTCTTTCTGCTCACAAGTTCTTCCATGACGTTAGAAGTGATCCAACAGAAGGCTGGGAGGTGACACATGATGTGGACGCTTCGGGATGTCTTGATGTGTGAGTAGATTTTAATGGCCTTCTGCTCATCAGTGAATCTCTTGAAGAAGTACTCCTTCTTCTGAGGGTCTCTGAACCCTCTCACCTCTGTCACCCTGTCGACAGAAGGGATCTGGTCAGCGGCTGCAGGTCGTGTGGTTATCCAGATTTTTGCTTTTGGAAGCAAGTTCCCCTTGATGAGGTTTATCAGGAGAACATGCACTGTCGTTGGCGCCAACGGATCAGACCATATCACCGTGTCCGAGAAATCTAGCGCTGGCCTCGATTCATCTAATCCATCAAGGATGAACACGATGTTGCACTTTTGGAAGGTGGAGATGTTTATCTTCTTGGTTTCATTAAAGTAGTGATGAAGAAGTCCCTCCATGCTGTACTCTTTCTCCTTCTTCATCTCCAAATTCAACTCTCGGAAAGTGAATGGAAACACAAAGTCGACATGCAGGTTGGCTTTGTCTTCTGCCCAGTTCTGAATGAACTTCTGAACTTGTACTGATTTACCAATGCCGGCCGCTCCCTTCATCATCACTGTTCTGATGGGTTCATTTTGCTCAAGTGAAGGTTCCACTATGTCATCCATGTTGATTGGTGTTTCTGGTCCAGCTGTTTGACCGTATGCCATTTCAATCTGCCTGATCTCGTGTTCTTTATTGACCTGTCCACTGCCTCCCTGTGTGAGGTAGACCTCTGTGTACATATGATCCAGAAGTGGACTTTCTCCATGTTTTGGGATCCAGTGATTCAGACGCTGATTCTTCTGCTTCTGATTAGACTTGAACTCTTCTTTACACACAGCAAGTATTTCTAAATGACCAAAGACAAGAAAATGTGTGTTATAGAATGTGGTCTTCATATGAGTGTTATATTTCTTTGCGTTAATATTGTTAACAGACTTTATCCGCCACAACAGCTGTTTAATTCGTCAGGTTTATGAATGTCCTGTTCTTTACTATTTTAAGAAAAATGCATGTGTCTAACAGAGAGGAGTGGTCAGAGAGGACTGTGTGAGGACTGTGCGAGGACATCTGGTGATCCTAGGTACTGTGCATGGGGCATAACATCTTTATTTGCTGATTGCCAATGATTTGATGATGACACACTAATTTAATTTAATTGCAGAGACATTTAATTATTTTCCTCATTATTAAACTAATCTACAAAAGCCTCCATCCAGATTGTTTCATGACTCACCCTTTTTAGTCTTCTTAGTCTTCTTAGTCTTGTCAGTGGAGTCTTGTGGAAGTTCAGCTCCTGCATGAGGAGAGGTCGTAGTAACTGCAGCATTTATAACACTACATTACATTCATACATTACCAGTGATGGGCACCGTTACTTTACAAAGTTATCGTGTTAAGTTATTGGGCTACTTCCCATAAAAGTAGCCTTATGTTACAAAGTACTTTCTATAAAAAGTACACGGCTGTCATTTATATTAAGGGAAAAGTTACACAACTGACCCAGTCTTGTGTCCATCTAGTAGAGGAGTTCCGATATTGAGGGGTCAAACTCCAATGCATTCCATAACTCCCAGTTATGGAAGGCATTCTGTCCCTGAGTCTATGTAGAAGAGCCTCCATTGGACTGTTCCCCTGAAGTGAACGGAGTGGTCGTAACTCTGTCTATACTTTAAGTCTGATGAAAACGCATGTTGAACTGGATGGTAGTCCAGTTGATAACTGTTTCAGCTTTCTTCATCTAGTGTTTTGTTTTGAAGGTGATCAACATTTGTCCAGTGCTCAGCACAGTAGCCAAGGCAGTGCATTTTCAAGCCCTTGCTACTGAAATGGCCGACTATTTATATAGAGAAATCTTTTAACATTGAGGGTGACAGACTCACAGCTTGTCTTAAGAGTGGAGTGGGTGAGGTGTGAAGATCTAATATGTTCAACGATGGCTTTCCCCAATCAGGGACCTCTACAAATATGCATTTGTAGGTAAACACAAGCATTGTCCTAACACAGATATTAAATGCCTTTGATGAATGGCCAGTTAGTATTTGTCCTAACACAAAGATTTAAAGGCCAGGAGTGAGGACACGAATTGGACTAAATATGATTTTGTATGATAATGATGATAAGAGCGCCCCTCACTTCTGGGTGTGAGGGTTTTTGGTTTGTTTGTTTTTGCATGACATTGGGGGTTATGTAGTTTAATTTAATTGGTGTGGTGCATTATTTTTGTATACAATTTGAAATAAATTAAGACACTTTTGGTAGGATGGATTCATTTTTGTAGGCATTTTGAAAAGCTAGCTTTTGGATTGGATTTAGAAGACATTTGTCCAGTAGATGTACTGCAATGAATTATTCATAATTCATCAATTAATCGGTCAATTAATTAACAACGGAGCTTCTGATCTTACCAAGTTCCTCCATCAGGTGAGGTTGGTGTTCCATGAGAGCATCATAAAACGCTGCCCTGGTCTTGGTTCCTCCTGGAACTACTGTGGATGTGTACAGAGTCCTCATCTGGGCCATGGCTGTCTTCTCAGCTTTAATCTCATTGTAGATCTCAGGGTGGATCCAGCGCTCTCCTAGACTGTCTACTACAGCCATGACTGTGGACACCTTCTGGGTCAGCTGTGCTCTGTGCTGCAGCACAAAATGGGCTGTTTGAGAGAGAGAGAGAAACAGAGTTTCATTGTTGACAATCTGGAACAGCAGCCATGGTTATTGTTATGTGGTGAACATGTTGCAGACTGTAGTTGTGGAGTCTGGCCAGGAGGGGGCACAAGAACACTAGACTGGTGGCTAGGAGGCAACAGCATGTAAACAACTGCCTGGGCGGAAGTGTGCATATACTAAGATGATGTACAGAGAGTGAAGTCGAGTCTGTGTCCATGCTTGGAACCTGATTGTGTCATCTCCTTCTATGCAAGCTACTACAGCAGGGCTTGACACTAACACTTGCCCGCTTGCCCAGGGCAAGTAAAAAAAATGGTGGGGCAAGTGAAGGCTGCTACCTGGTTGCCCGATCAGGCAAGTGTGCAACTTGGTGCACTATAACACAACACAAGATAAATTTGTCTTGAAGGCAGTCATTGCGACCTGGGCTAATTAAGATGATGAATTTTAACTCTTGAGAGTGTAAAAATGAAACCATTTGGACCCGCAAGTTTCATTTTTACGTTCTCAAGAGTTACATCTGGTTAACCAACTTAGCTGGGGACCACCTGGAACCCTCTCAGGGACCACTGGTTGAAAACCCCTGGTTTAAAGCACCCATTGCAAGTAGGAAGTAAACTTAAATGCTAAATTTACAATATATTTTTGGGGGCAAGTGACCATGACCTGAGGGCAAGTAGAACCTGACTTGCACTTGCCCGATGGGCAAGTGCCTCGGAGACCATAGTGTCAACCCCTGTACAGTTATTGTTGGTCTACTAAATGGCTTACTGATGCAATACAAACAACAACAAAACAAGAGTTGAATGAATTATAGCAGAAGGATATTCAGGCAGACGGTGGGGTGAGTGAGTGAGTGGGGCCAGAAACTGGGCAACAGGAAATCAGAACGAATTTAATCTAGTAAGAGTCCGGCCGATGTATCGGCTAATAGTTGACATTAAAGGGATGGTTGAAACAAGAGAATCCTATGAATGAAAAACAAAGATCCCTTCAAGCAAGCCTCTGAGGGCCCTGCGCAGGCTGTATGTGGGCAGTGAGGGCTATGGCAGCCTGCACTTAACCTTAAGGGGCCCCCAGAGGGCTTGCCCAAGTGATGCCCATAGCTGTTGGCTTACCGTGGGCAACTATGCGATAACCCGCACCTGCGGGCAGCCCACAGCATTCCCATACTGGCCCAGTTTGCTTTCGCCCGTGTAGGCCCTTAGCATATTTATACGTTTGGGCCCAATGCCTTTTTTGTGTGGACAGCCCATATCTGCTCTTTCCTTATTATTCATTCATTTATTGATTGAAATGTTCCTGCATTAACTACCACCGCACTAGCAGCTTAATTAAAACATATATGTAAAATATGTATTTGTGACTCATTAAGTATAGCTATGATATGCTCAATAAATTGGTGTATGTGTTAATATTTGAGCCAACAATATGACCACAGCGTGTGCTATACCACATTGAATGTGCGTGCAAAATTTCACGGAAACAGCACACTGTTCATGATTTGAACCATTTCATTGTAAAAGCCCTTACGGAAGAAACATATATTGCATTATATTTTAAAATGTTGTGCAATATACAGGAATATATTTTCCCATATATGAGATTTAGTATTTATATTGTCCAATATATTGCAATATATGCATGTCCCATATATTGGTATATATTGTACCATGTATAATTATATATTGTATAACAAATATATTGCAATATATGCATGCACCATATATTGGTATATATTGTACCCGGTCTAATTATATATTGTAAAATATATGGCAATTTATATTCAGTCTTTGTATGCTCCAATATATTGCAATATATGAGTGTTCCATATATTGCTACATAATTCCACCTGTATAATTATATATGGTACAATATATGGTCATTTATATTCAGTCTTTGCATGCCCAATATATGCATGTGCTGTATTGTGTATATAGTGTGCCATGCATGATTTTATTTTATCTATGTGCTACAATATAATGCATGTACCATATATTGGTATATATTGTGCCATATATGATTATATATCGTAACATATTTAATAATACTTTACTATTTTACTTTCATTTTTTACTTTGCGAATAAACATTTATAGCATACACATGAACCATTCATAGCATAGCTATATATACTAAAGAAAACACATTGAAGACAATATAATATGCATCATTTTGATGTTTATTAAAACCTCTTTGCCTTTTACGTTTTCAATCTTCCACACTGGATCTTGCTATACAGTATATACATAAAGGCTTGCTAATTGTGATAGATCAATAGCACACATTTTCTTTTTAACAATGTCCCATCAAATACCTGTTTCATGCCTGTGGAATCCCCTTTTCAGACCAACCACATTTTCAACATCAATCAATGAACTATGTGATCTGTCATTCTTTCTGCCAAAAGATCCAAAAGGCTCCACCTGCAGACCTAGCCCAGGAGTGGATGTGCCTCACAGTTGATGTGATGACGTCACACATCAACCCATAGACCCCTGTTTTTGCCATGTGCCACCCGCTTCTACCGTTATCAAGCGATAATTCCCAGTAGGCTGCTTATCAGCACCATCTTAGCTTGTGGTTAGGGTTAGGGGTAGGTTTAGAGAAGGGTGTAGCAATGTTTGTAGCAAAACTCTAGACCCCTCCAACCGTAACCCTAAGCCTAAATCCCCGGTGCTCAACAACAGGGGCCTGTGGGTTGATGTGACGTCATCACATCAACTGTGAGGCACGTCCACTCCTAGGCTAGGTCTGCAGCTGGACCCTTCTCAAAAGCAAAGCATGCAATAGTATATAGAAATTGTGTCCATTTTGCAACAGCACAGTGAAGCTTGGGTAAGTCGTGAACCAGTGTAAAGGGGGTCTTCATTTTTCAGAGGAAATTGTTTCACAGATTCACAGACTTGTGAATGTGATTCCTTGCTGATTAATAAGGGATATCTTCAAATAAAACTGAACAATCCATTATTATTATTATTCTCCACTTCCAATAATGGACCCAACACTGTGATCTAAGTCACAAGAAAAAAATAAATACTGCACACACTGATGATGCTTGACTGCAATTATGTCCATTGTTGAATTAGCCTCACTCTCTGGTAAAGTCATCCTCAAACAAGACAAGAGCAGGGAAGTAGGATATCTGGGAATAGAATCTCCACCACCAGCATACAGGCTCTAGAAGAAAGAAAGAAAGAAAGAAAGAAAGAAAGAAAGAAAGAAAGAAAGAAAGAAAGAAAGAAAGAAAGAAAGAAAGAAAGAAAGAAAGAAAAGAAAACAGATTTTAATACTTCAATCATCATATCATAATGTATGTCCCTCAATCACCACTGATATAACTGATTGTAAATGTACTGTTGAACTAACAATGGACTTCAGAAGGGGTAACCCAAGAAGAACATGGCTGAGAAATACTCTTGTACAGCACAATAACCATAATGTGGCTGATATGATGTGTATCTTCAAAGCCAATGCCAGACTTATAGTGAGAGGAATCTTCATTCCTATGTAAGAAAACAATACATGACATGACTCTCATGTCATTGACAGATTGGTGACAGTTTATTAGCGGTCTGTTAATAGCTTGTTTATTGGGGTCTTTTAGTACTTATTTCATGTTTTAAGTCAGCAAATGCCTTTGGGGGCTTGCTTTAAATGGGCCCATCTTTACTCTCAGAATTAGAACCCATAAGGGTCCACTTGGTTCCTAAGTATCATTTAGGGAGCCCCTCACAGACCCCACTTTGTGAACCACCTGGCCTAGTCTGTATATTAATTTAGACACATTTACATTTTCATAGTTCATAGACAATGATATATACCATGTTCCCTTCGCGAGAACAGGCCCTAGATAGACCCAATAATAATTGTACAGTATTTGATCTCAATCTTATCTCTGCATTGTTTTAGTTTAGACCAGGGCTTTAGCGTATAGACAGCTACGCCAACTCCGTTCACTTAATGGGGTCAGTCCAATGGAGGCTTCTACCTAGACTTCTACTGAAAATTGGGACAACGAATAGCAGCCCAGCTTGAGAGAAAAATAAATACATCCCTTTATTTTATATCGTTTTGTAGTAATATTACAACATAAACATTGCATACTTTAACACATTGCTGAAAACGATGTATTCCCAACTGTAGTCTGTACCTTTTAGGCAAAATGAACAGCGCTCGGGTTCTGACCCCTCAATGTCGCAACTTGTCTACTAGATGCCTCTGGTTTAGACAGTGAGGTCATGCAAGCAGTTACAATATCCGTCTGCATTGTCGTATGATTCAGTAAACAGAATAAGACTCACCTTCTTTTCAGAAACGTGTTGTTCTTTTTGGAATGTCCGTTTCATCAGAATCCGGGAGAATATATTTTCTTCTAAATCGGAGCCGATCCATTGTGTTTTGGTTTTGAGAGAGATGGCTTCCGGCTTTCATTGAGACGCTAAGCATTTTGGTTGGTGTAGTTCCGCTGTACTTACCAGTAAGCATTGCTTACTCTACTAGAACTACATCGGCCAGAATGCTTAGCGCGCAACTCACGCATGCGCAGAACCCTTCCCCCTCCAGCCAGCCAATCATAGCACACGGACCAATTCAACGCATGCACATCGCTCGAGCGCGGTCTTTCGGAACAACACAACAACGTCCACTCGTTCAGCGAACAGAAACATTAAAATTATTTATCAAATCAACAAAACTATGACGGAATACAAGTTTGCCCTTGTTAGCTGGGCAGAGGGGTCATGTGGAGTGCCGTACATTAGGCCGTAAGAAACCTGCTAATGGATGGCCGGTTGAGCATGCTCAAATTCTTCAGTTAGCAGGCAAGTGAGGTCTTTACACACACTCACACAAAAATTACATTTTAAAACATTAAGTTGATGACAATGTTGTTGTTTTTTTGGAATTATTAAAATCTATCCTTCTAATTTACTTGGATGCAGACAAAGAGGCTACACTCAAAGCTGCTGAGCGGGAACTCTACGCAGTTGACATTCCGAATCTTGGCAAGAGGGTGAGGAAAGCGTAAAACCTGGACTTTGGTGAAGAAGACTTCAGTAATGGTGACAAAGGCTTTGGCCCTGGAAATCCCAAACAGGTAATTAACCAGAGATTGATAGTACACCAGGAAAAGAATGAATGTATATTGACTGCTCTTTGATTAAAGGGAAATTCCACCCAGTTTCAACATTTTACTATAGCCTATCATTAATATACCAAATTGAATATGTTATGTGGACATGATAAGAAAAGGTTTCCACATTCTGTGTCTCTTAGAAATGGAGGACTGGAAAAAAACATCAACATGGTGAAACACAATTTAATGGTGTCATCAAGTTGTTTCACAGCATTGATGCTTTTCTTTTGTACAAATGGACCTGAGGGTTCATTTAGTTCTATTTGTATGCTGAAAAAATGTTAAATGGGTGCAATTCCCCTTTAAATACGAAATAACATCTTTTCCCCCCAGAAAAAGGCCAAAGTTGCTACACAAAGACGGGTGGATGAGGGAATGTAGTCTGAGGATCTGTTCAACCCCAGTTCAGCAGAACTGTCAAGTCAAGACTACACCAAAGAACTGCAAGGCCAGCTGAAGACTTTACAGAGAGAACAGCAAGCTGAGAAACATGGTATTAAAGGCAAGTATTAAATATTACCGTATTGTCCCAAGTATAAGACGACCCTGGTTATAAGAAGACCCCCATTTTTCAAGACTAATTTGTGTAAAGAAGAAAACATTGAATGTCAAATAATATAGTCCACAAATATAAGACGACTCCATTTTTAAGATTTTTGCCATTTGAAAAAACACTTATATTCATTCCAATAGGGTAGTATGTAATCAAAGTACTGTATGTTGAATAATCAACAAAACGTGTCCACGGAACTCATGTTGACTACATCTTTATTTTTACCCTGGAGCTCTTCATTCAACCCATTGAGCTCGCGGGTGAGATTAGTGAGGAAAGACAAATGAAATCTAAAAGCCACTGGTGGTCAGCTAGCTTTGTATGATTATCCCTGTGTAGAAAGCTTCGGGAACTACTAGATTTCAGATATAGCTATGACCAGAAATCTGATCAGGAACATTCATGCTTAACCACCTAACATCAGTAGTTCTCCAAGTGAGGACGAAAAGGCACGTTTAATTATAATAAACAAAACATAATCTTCCTCCCATTCAGAGTGAAATGGTAGGTTTTTGAACGTTTCGTCACGTTGCAGTCGACTTGGGAACAGTCCGCGGTCTACCAGTGAACCGCAATCGACAGTTTCCTGATATACACACACAAACACAGTTGTAGGCCTGCCTCTTGTAGTGTCACTAATGTGAGAGTCTTCTCACTGTGTTACAGTTAGGTTACCAGGGATTGATTACCGCAAAGGCACACTAGGCCGATAATCAATAATATTTTCTTTTATATGTTTCCAGATGAATTCAGGCCTGAGAAAGGACTACAAGCCATGGTTGCGAGGAGTGCAAGAAGAAACATCCTATTTTGAGAGGTGGCTGGTCGTCCTTCCCCTCCAGTCCTTTTTTTTTTTTTTTTTTTATCCTCCCGTTTCAGCAGAGAGACCATGGCCCGAGAAAAGATAAACCTCACAACCGCCTAAACCTCATCTTACCTGAGATGGGAACCTGTGAGTTGAACTGCTTTTTTAGATGTCTCAAAAAGGTCCACACCTGTGCAGTCAGCAAGTTGCATCTGAGTTTGCTAAGAGTCAACTATATGAGGGGTCTGAGGACAATTAAGCGGAACTCGCTAGTCGCTAATATGTGGCCCTAATAAGCTGTTGAATGGAGAGGCTTAATTCTGAATGTTGTATAGCACCTGGAAGCCTGGACTATTGGCATCCAAGCCTTTTGAACTTGACATTTCTCTCCTGCATTTAGTTCTTTGATGCATACAGTTGTAAAACTGTTCTTCCCACACAACAAAATGTAAGCACTGAATAACTACGAACCTACTGTACAGAACAAACATTTGTTCACACTGAGTTGGACCCACTCTTTGGTGTCCACTGACTACCGACCAAGGGCTTTTATTTTCATTTTATTTTTTATTTTTTCTGTAAAGTTGCTTTTACATCATTAGTAGTTTTTGGGCTCGTTTGTAAAATGATGCTGTTGCTTATTTTGGCTTGTTTCCTATAATATTGTTTAAGACAGTTAAGACAGTTATTGTGTTGAGTTGTGTTTAGAGCTGTCTCCATCACCAGTTGTTTGCTCAGTATTGATGTATTCTGACCATTGGGAACCGGAGGGGAGCAGCAAACAATGTTGGAACAATAGTGTCACATCCATGTTTGCAGGAAAACTGGTTAAAAACTACTACTATTGATATACTAAACCTGTTGATATTGTACCTATGGTGAATGATTCATTGATAGACCCAGGGCAGTGTCTGAATCTAACTAAAAGTCGAGCAATTTTGATTTTATTTTAATTATTTACCTTGGTTTGGCACTTGCCTCTCATTCCTATAGCTGTTGTTGCTTCATGCTTACGCATTATCAAATTAATATCATTGCAAATTTCAAATTCAGTATTGCCTTTTCAACTTCCTCTTTATTTTTCAGCAATTTATATGTAAACGTGAGAGGAAATTAGTTTCCAGTTGCAGTTGAACTAGAGAGAGAAAAAAAAAAAAACTAAATGTCAACATCAGTTTAAAATGTTACGTATACAGCGTCTTGTTTTGTTACACGGTGTGTCCCGTGCCTTGACTTACTCAATTTTTGCTTTGGGTGAATAGGTCAAGATGGTTTGGTGGTGTTAGGAGATTTTCTCGGCTTACATCCTAAGATGTTCCTTTAACCTGTGCCATTTGCCTTAAATGCTCTTCATGTAATTGGTCCTTGCTAAAGTTAATGAAAAATTGGCAGATTCTTTTCCCACTCGGTCTGTGTCTCATAGGAGGGCTGTGGGCATTCAGAAACTGGAGTTATGGGACATCATCGATGACATCCAAAAATGTATTTTATTTTTGGGGGATTTAAAAGATTCATTATCGCGAGAACGATGGCTTTCATTGGTAACTTGGTAACACATGGTAACTTTTCATGAATTAAAAGCCTGTCGTTTCTATTAGCTTGGTTTCTCTTGATGTCATATAAGCCTAGTTTCTGAACTGCCCACAGCCCTCCTATGAGACACAGACCAAGTGGGGAAAAATGTGCCAATGTTTCATGAACATTAGTGAGGACCAATTACATGATCAGATCTCTCTGATCTGGCACAGGGCATCCTTGGAGGGCCATTCAGTATAGAGCTGGCAAGTGTGGCGGCCATCTTGGTTCCACGCTAAAAATCCTGATGCATTTTTCCCATAGAGATTTCCAAAGATATTTATATCAATTATTGTAAGCCTTGAATCCAGCCATCCAGGATCATGGTGAATTATGACCATAAAACCTTTGATTCTGTGAAAAGAAATATTTGAAAAACAATATTTATTAAACATCGTATATTATAATTAAAACATTTAAAACCTTTTTCACATGATCAAAGGTTTTATGGTCATGATTAACCATGATCCTGGATGGCTGGATTCAAGGCTTACAATATCTTTGGAAATCTCTATGGGGAAAATGCATTTGGATTTTTAGCATGGAACTAAGATGGCTGCCACACTTTGCCAGCTCTATAGCCTGGTGCTGTTTTGGCCCAAATACTGAACAGCCCAGACAAAGGATTTGCATTAACTCCCTTGCACCCCCTCCCCCACGTTAAATGTGTTATTTTTGTGTGTTCCAATGTTGTTCCAATGTTTGTAATATATTGTAATGCTTTCTATTGTTGGTGTATTTAATACATTCTTTGATTTGAATCACTTTGACTATTGCATTTTTTTCACAGTACAGATCATGGTTATGCAGTGACAACTTGCATTTTAATTGGTGTACTTCAATTTTTAGTTCAGTCAGTTCGTGTAAACAGATTTAATGATGCAATTCGTGGCTCATTTGTAGTTATTTTAAAATAAATATACCGGTAGTAAAATATTAATGGTTAAAGCCAATGTGGGTGTGGTGGGGGCCTAGTCAGGGCAGTTAATGGGGGTTTCCTGCAGGCTGAGTGAGGGCTTATTCTGGGGCCCTTGCGGGCCCTTTTAGGCATCTTAGGGCTACGTGGGGGCTGACCATACTGGCCCAGCACTTAGGGCCCAGCAGTTTGCCGATGTGCAAACCCCCTAGGGTCCTGCGCGGGCAACCCAAAGCGGCCCCTTGCGCAAGCCCTAACTGGGCCTTGACAGGGCCAGCGCGGTCATGCTTGCAGGGAAAGATCTCTGCATCTCCATGTGACACACATAAATAGTAATGCACATTTATAGTTTTGTAATCAGGTATTGATGAAGTACAGCCCTAGTGGACAGAAGTACCAGCTATCACTGACCTACTGACTGTTACAACACCTATCTACTGACCACAGAACAGCTATCAACATACTGACTGTTACAACACTGACCTACTGACTGTTAGAACAGATATCAACCTACTGACTGTTACAACACTGACCTACTGACCACAGAACAGATATCAACCTACTGACTGTTACAACACTGACCTACTGACCACAGAACAGCTATCAACCTACTGACTGTTACAACACTGACCTACTGACTGTTACAACACCTATCTACTGACCACAGAACAGCTATCAACCTACTGACTGTTACAACACTGACCTACTGACTGTTACAACACTGATCTACTGACCACAGAACAGCTATCAACCTACTGACTGTTACAACACTGACCTACTGACTGTTACAACACTGACCTACTGACTGTTACAACACTGACCTACTGACTGTTACAACACCTATCTACTGACCACAGAACAGCTATCAACCTACTGACTGTTACAACACTGACCTACTGACTGTTACAACACCTATCTACTGACCACAGAACAGCTATCAACCTACTGACTGTTACAACACCTATCTACTGACCACAGAACAGCTATCAACCTACTGACTGTTACAACACTGATCTACTGACCACAGAACAGATATCAACCTACTGACTGTTACAACACCTATCTACTGACCACAGAAATAAAACTCACCTTTTCTGGACGTTTCACCTTTTTTGGATTTATCTTCATCCTTTGCTTCTGAAGTTGAGTCTTTATCAGCATCCTGTTGGATACAGTCATGTTATTAGTGAGTCAAGTCGTTATGTTATTTCAATCCTAACCAGCCTGAGTGATAATGACCACATTATTTCCCACATGATACAGAGTGATGATCATAATTAATATCTATATCAGTCAATATGGAAACTATTAGTATGATAATATATCTTTCAATTTCACCTAACCCTACTTGTGTTTCCATGAAGACTAATCCCACTGAGACAAACATTGAATATGATTGTGATGAATTAAATCTGTATAATCCATTAGTAACTAACAGTACCGTGGTCCGTGGACCTGCTGCTGATGGTGATTGGTCCATTATGGGTTTGATTGATGTCACAGAGTAGATCAACAGCAGGAACTACTGAAGAACCTGAATGGAACAATTATTGTTTTGTAACCAGGGTAGGCGTGCCCAAATATATTGTGCTACATTTTCCAAAATAATATTTTAAAAATTAATGAAAACTGTAAATGAAATTCCACGGCCCTCTCACAATATCAGTCACCAGAAAAAAGATGGGTTGTTTTCGAACAATCTGTCATGGTTAAAATGGAGTTTTAAGTTATAATGGGTTTGTATAGGAACTTGGAAGGGGGCGGGGCAGCTAAAATGAACATCAAATATCTAAATACTGAATGTAGTAACTTAAACTGTCTGGTGTGTTCACATGAGACTGAGTAGACCATAAAATGACCAAAAGTTTTTTTTTTTTTTTAAGTGGAATATCCCTTTAACTTGCACCTGAACTGATCACGCAAGTAATTCTATACACAGGTACATATACATACTACAGACATTGGGTGCAATTCTCAATCGCTGTGGTGTAGCAGGTATGGTGTAAGTCTTCTCATTGGCTGCATGGCAGCAAATCAGGTCTGGGGCCTTGGGGTAGGCCGAAAGCCTATACCACCAGCCCTGGGCCTGAGCTTATCAAATAATTACCCAGAATAATTAAAACCTGCAAGTCAAAAGGTCCAGAAATCACCTGACCCCCCAATTAAAAATGTTACTGTACTCCCCTGCTTTGTTCATCATGAGTTGAAGCTCTTGATGACTGGTTTTAATTATTATGGATAATTATTTGGTAGGCCCAGGTCCAGGCCTGGTGGTATAGGCTTTCAGGCCTACCTCAAGGCCCCAGACCTGATTCGCTGCCATGCAGCCAATGAGCACGGCCCCAAACCTGATTTGCTGCCATGCAGCCAATGAGAGGACTTACACCATACCTGCTACACCACAGCGATTGGGAATTTCACCCGTTACCTACTCCACACCCGAAACAATAGTATCTCACCTACACCACCAAAACAATGGTATCTCACCCACACCACCAAAACAATGGTATCTCACCCACACCACCAAAACAATGGTATCTCACCCACACCACCAAAACAATGGTATCTCACCCACACCACCAAAACAATGGTATCTCACCCACACCACCAAAACAGTGGTATCTCACCTACACCACCAAAACAATGGTATCTCACCTACACCACCAAATCAATGGTATCTCACCTACACCACCAAAACAATGATATCTCACCCACACCACCAAAACAGTGGTATCTCACCTACACCACCAAAACAATGGTATATCACCTACACCACCAAAACAATGGTATCTCACCTACACCACCAAAACAATGGTATATCACCCACACCACCAAAACAATGGTATATCACCCACACCACCAAAACAGTGGTATCTCAACCACACCACCAAAACAGTGGTATCTCACCTACACCACCAAAACAATGGTATATCACCCACACCACCAAAACAGTGGTATCTCACTTACACCACCAAAACAGTGGTATCTCACTTACACCACCAAAACAAAATGGTATATCCCCACACCACCAAAACAGTGGTATATCCCCACACCACCAAAACAATGGTATATCCCCACACCACCAAAACAATGGTATCTCACCCACACCACCAAAACAGTGGTATCTCACCTACACCACCAAAACAATGGTATCTCACCTACACCACCAAAACAATGGTATCTCACCTACACCACCAAAACAATGGTATCTCACCTACACCACCATTACGTCATCAGGTCACATGTTAGGTCACCTGACCCCTTAACCAATCCCGTGTGATCGAGGGGCACTCATATCGTCTTACATCAGTTACACATCAGGGGTTGACACTAAGGTCTCGGAGGCACGTGCCCATCGGGCAAGTGCAAGTCAGGTTCTACTTGCCCTCAGCTCATGGTCACTTGCCCCCCAAAAATATATTGTAAATTTTGCAGATGTAACTCTTGAGAGTGTGAAAATGAAACCAAATGGACCCGCAAGGGTCCATTTGGTTTCATTTTTACACTCTCAAGAGTTAAAATTCATCATCTTAATTAGCCCAGGTCTACACAACTAGAGAATGTAGAAGATTAATGGTCATTTTGATCTGTATGTTAATTTGCCTGTTTTGTTTCCCAAATCCAGCCTGGAATTGTGGATATCTAGAAAGCAGTGAAAGACACAGAGGCAGAGTGCAATGACTGCCTTCAAGACAAATTTATCTTGTGTTGTGTTATAGTGCACTAAGTTGCACACTTGCCCGATCGGGCAACCAGGTAGCAGTCTTCACTTGCCCGACCATTTTTTTTTACTTGCCCCGGGCAAGTGGGCAAGTGTTAGTGTCAAGCCCTGCACATACTGTATGTTTCAGTTTTTAAAACAAGCATTGTTGAAAAACAAACACCTTTAAAACCATATCGTACACATCAGCACATTCCAGTCAATCATGTTTGGCGTCTTCACTTATTTATGCCCTCTGCCAAACAAATTCCTCGTTCCTATGTGACTCACACACACACACGCACACACACACACACACACACACACACACACACACACACACACACACACACACACACACACACACACACACACTAGGGTTGCCACATGTGTCTGACAAAAATCCTGGACATTTTGACCATCCTTTTGGTCAGAAGCAACGCACCTCTTTAAACATCTAACCCAGAAATATATCACCTTTTACACTGAAATGTTACTGCTCTCATTATTTTATTACTCTTTTACATATCAGATTAATAATTAGGCTACTTAACCATTCATTTTCAACTCTTTCTGGAGCAGTCCAGTTTTCATTTTTCTCATCTCAGTTATCTTTAGATAGACAGATTTAGATTCAGGAGTTTTCCACTCATTTCGGCGGTAGGGGGGTCTGGAAAAGAGGTAAATATAGCGACAAATGTGCCAAGTTGGCAACACTGGTACGTACAGGCAGGCTACAATTTAATAGGACTATCATACTGATCTGAGACTGTGAGTGACGCAAGTCAGGTTAGTTGCGGTCTATAGTCTCTAGAAAAAAAAATACTTTTGACAATGTATAAAAATCCGGGACATTCAAGTGTCCAGGATTTATTTTATTTTTTCCTGGACAGACCATGAAAATCCGGGACAATCAGGAAAATCCGGGACCTGTGGCAACACTAACACACACAGCCAAAACAGATCTAAAGCTCATAGTGCAGCATGCAGTGAGGTGCTAGAGGCCCATATGAGCTTGTAGATCTGCTATGTTTAGCCTGGATCCAAACAAACAGACACGCCCCTCTGTCTGAGTCTGATAATTAGGCTAGATTATAATCCAAAAATCACACATTATCCTTCCTGTGGGTCCAGTAGGTTAAAATGACCGTGGAAACATGTTAGAAAGTATGTGAACTATTCCTTTAAACCAGTGGTTTTCAACCTTTTGGATACCAGGGCTCACTATTTATTCAGAATATGAGCCACGGACCACCATTTGATGACATTTTATCCCCACAGACTCCAAAACTAAACTACAATTCCAGGATGGATTTGCGGAAACCTAGCCTCGACACCCAGGCTTTCATTTTCGTCCGCCTTGCGCGAAAACGGAAAGCCTGGACTAACGCACGTTGGAAAGTGGCCTTGAGGGGCGTGTCAACCTTCCGGGGTGGGCGTCGCTCTAAATGATGTGACGTAGAACAGCAGTGGACGGGAGGGGGAGGGGCCGGAGATGCCGACACGTTAGTGAGATCAAATCAGAGCGCAGCACTTCCGCCGTGTGGATCCCACGACACCCCCGCCCCCCAAGGCCAAAATCATTGAGGGCTAGACCAGGCTAGCGGAAACCAAACAGTCCAACCTACAGATCAAAATGACCATTAATCTTCTACATTCTCTAGTTGTGTAGACTTGGGATAATTCACATGATGAATATTTTAACTCTTGAGAGTGTAAACATGAAACCAAATTAATTGATTGCCAGTTGGACACTGGTTTCGGTGAGATATTAAGTCTGATAATGTAAAATGAAACCAAATGGACTCGTACAGGTCCGTTTAAAACCACTGCCATAAATGTATTGTTTTTCAACCTTTTTAATCTTGCTGTGTGTTTGAAGAGTTTGTGTGTGTGTGTGTGTGTGTGTGCGTGCGTGCGTGCGTGCGCGTGCGTGCATGTGTGTGTGTGTCTTGCTAACTGGTACAAGTGTAAACTGCTTGTGTTTATATTTGGAAGTCTTGGCAATGTCCATAGACTGGTTGTAAGGGGTCTGCAGACAGCAGGAATCCCCAAGCCCAAAGCCAAAACGTTAGCAAAATTTTGCTCAATATCTGTGCTAATAGGCAGCCGTCACATATGGAGGAGACGCTGTAGACTGATCAGACATATCAGGGAGGTTCTGTGCTTGTATGTGCATCTATTACTATTTATGTTCAAGAATTTCTGTTGTAAAATGTGAACATAAATAAATGTATCAAATGTGTGTGTGTGTCTTACCAGTCAAATGTGTGTCAGTCCAGCATTGTGCTCAGTAACAGGTATAATGGTGACAGAGTCGCAGAGAGTCAGAAGTGAACTGGCAGTCAGACAGACAGAGTCTTATAGTCTGTCACCAGATAATAATCACAAGTCTGTGAGCTACAGTACAGTATAGTGTGACCGGATACAGGGGCGGATTGGCCATCTGGAGTACAGGGAGTTTTCCCGGTGGCCTGCGCCACCTAGTGGCCTGCTGGACAAGATCCAAAATGCACTAGTAGTGGCACTTCCAAAATGCACTAGAATGTGCTAGATGCTCGCCTGGAACATACAGATCAAAATGACCATTAATCTTCTACATTCTCTAGTTGTGTAGACTAAGTTGGGCTAATTCACATGATGAATATTTTAACTCTTGAGGGTGTAAAAATGAAACCAAATGGACCCGCAAGGGTCCATTTGGTTTCATTTTTACGCTCTCAAAGAGTTACATCTGGTTATCCAGCTGCCACCCCCAGGGTGGCCTGGCAAAGGCAAAATTGTCCCGGTGGGAAAATATGTGCCAATCCTCCCCTGACCAGATGTACTGCTTTGCTTTGTGTGGGACACTCCCTCCTTTACAAGACAATCCAACAGTTTGACGGTCTCACATTGTGACATTGGTTTTCAGCTGTAAATTTCTATTTTCCTGCCAGAAGAGTTTTTAAACCTGTTACAATAATATACGCTAAGGTACACTTCAGTACTAATGTGGACATCCATACCACCTATGGCCAAAATGTTTTTTTTCCCCCACTCTCTTTTGTTTAAGTGACACACCAGAGCTTTTTAAGAATAGAAACAGGACAATAATTAACCCTATGGTGGTTGAATACAACATCAACACATTTAATAGTAACTCTGAGTTGTTGTCCCACACAAGCAATACTTCTGCTCCTCAAATGAACAGTTTAGTGTTTCTGGTTACCCTGCTAGGAGGTGGAAGAGTGACAGACAGACAGACAGACAGACAGACAGACAGACAGACAGACAGACAGACAGACAGACAGACAGACAGACAGACAGACAGACAGACAGACAGACAGACAGACAGACAGGCAGGCAGGCAGGCAGACAGACAGACAGGCAGATCGACAGGCAGATTAACAGACAGGTGGTTCTACTAGATTCCTGAACACTCCCATCCTGGACCCACACGGTCCGTTCTCACGTCAACATGCTGATGCGTCACCACACAACAATGTGCACCAGCGCTAGCTAGACAACCTCTGGCACCGTGACAATGTTGGCTCTTCAGAGGCTGAGCGTCTGGTCTAGAGAACTACAACAACAAGCTGAACACCCACCAACTCATTGGAGGCAATTTGGGGTTCAGTGTCTTTTGCTTCGACATGTAGAGAGGAGGAGTTGGGATTCGAACCGCCGACCCACGGGTCATTGGACGACCTGCTCTACCTCCTGAGCCACAGCCACCCCTTTTTTTTTTTAAAGTTGGAAACCAGAGGAGTCGCTCCATAAATACCTCAGACATAGTTTTACTTTTCCATGAACAATATTCATAATGCAGAGAGAGAACACAAGTTCAAACACTGATTCAAGAGCTTTAGTTCTGGATATAAACAAACCAACAGGCCAATAAAGACATGTGAATCCCTTGACTCCTTCAAAACCGCTCTCAAAGGGCACCTACGGGCGGCTGCAATTCGAAACTGGCCTCTGTAAAACAAAAAATTATATATAATCCCCCCACCCCCCTTTGTACATTTATCTTTTCCCTTTTTACCTCCACTATGATTTTGCCTCCATGATTTGCTGCTTCTGACTTCACTGAAGTAGTTGTTTTGTATGTATTTGAATGCCTTAATGAAATGAACAAGTTGGCCACTATTGTAAACAAGTGTATGCTTAACTAGTGTGTCCAATCAGCTTTTTCAGATTTGATGTAGTTGTACTTGAATTGTACTGTAATTCTCCAAGCTGTTATCAGTGTTGTTGCAGTGTGGACTGAGTTGTACTGTAACTCTCATCTCTGTTAATAAAAATGTCATTCATTCATTCACTCACAGGTTACAGACCAACACATATCTGTTAGGACCAACAAACCAAAGCTCCCTGCAATACAAAACCAACCAGCAATGTTTACATTCTCAAAGAGTTAAAATATTCATCATGTGAATTATCCCAAGTCTACACAACTAGAGAATGTAGAAGATTAATGGTCATTTTGATCTGTATGTTGGACTGTTTGGTTTAAAGCAAGTCCAGCCTGGAATTGTGGACAAAAGCAAAAAAAATCTTTAGTTTTTCGGGGTCTGTGGGGCTAAAATGTCATCAAATGGTGGTCCATGGCTCAAATGTTGAATAAATAGTGGGCCCTGGTATGAATAAGGTTGTGAAAACAGCTTTAACTCACCGCTGAGTGTAGTAGTTTGTAGTTATTCCACAGTCAGAGTGTTGCAGAGATGCTGCTGTTCTGCTGACAAACAAATCGGCCATCTTGGAATGGTGGAGGTGAAACCAGGGGCGGATCTAGGCATGGGCATGGAGGGGGGCAATGCCCCCCTAAATGCCCTGTCTGCCCCACCAAACATGATGGCATGCAAAACAACCCAAGATATTTCAAATTAAAGTGCTTCTATTTAAAATGATGTGAAACACTACTACTGCTACTAACTAACTACAGCTGTGTCACCACTAAACCAACAGCATTTCATCATTGAAAACAGAAAACTCTCTGAGTCAGACCTTTAGCTTTATGCATGCTGCGTGTCTGTTGCAACTTCAACAACAACTGATGTTATTATTGATGCTTTACTTGACTAATAAAAGTCCTGGAACTGAAAATGGCATGGGTGCGGCTTCATCGCCTGTGACGCTTTGCGCCACGGGCGATGAAGCCGCCCCCATACCATTTTCTCCTGCCCTCCCAATTGGGAAATGTTACATCCGCCCCTGAGTTTAACATTGTTTAGTGCAAGCAAATCACGAGCAAAACTCTAGATAACTCTAGAGTTGCATTGGGGCTAAAAAACTACTATGATTAAAACATTTCTTGTGTCTAAAAATATGACCAAAAAGTAAATAAAAATGAGTCCCTCAAACCCTAACCGCACAGTGACAGTATGGCCTCCTGCACTAAATAATTTAAGACGTCGAGTCGTCATTCTGATCCGGAGTTAAAAATACGAGACAGTTCCATATGCTTCAGTCCTAATAGCTCATCACAGCCAGGCTAGATCTGAAATTAATGACCCTCCATTTACCATAAATTATTACAGCTCCGCTCTGAGGGGAGACGGCGATGACGTTGATTTAACTCAAATATAAAGACGGGGGAGGGGGGGGCGTGCACACAAAGGGGGGCATCAAGGGGGGATTGTAGCCCATTTGTTAGATAATGATTAAAAAGAGAGAAGGCTCCAGCTGCAGACCTAGCCCAGGAGTGGACCCTGGTGCCTCACAGTTGATGTGATGACGTCACACATCAACCCACAGGCCCCTGTGGTTGTAGCGCAAAACCCCTAGACCCCTCCAACCGTAACCCTGATTCTAAATGCCCGACCCTCAACCTAACCTCACAGACCTGACGGTCTGTGAGGTTAGGTTGAGGGTCGGGCATTTAGGCTTAGGTTGGAGGGGGCTAGGGTTTTGCTACAAACATTGCTACAATGGAAAAACAATGGATTTTAAAACTTAATACAACATTTACACAGGGTTTAAACCACTATGAAAGATAATTAAGATTATTATTCTTCAACAAAGATGGCGAATGCAAACATTCTCTGTATTGTACTCATACATAATGCTGTAAGATACAAAACATTGAAGTCCTTTACCACAAACCTACCCCTAAACCTAACCACAAGCTAAGATGGTGCTGATAAGCAGCCTACTGGGAATTATGGCTTGCTAACGGTAGAAGCGGGTGGGACATGGCAACAACAGGGGCCTGTGGGTTGATGTGTGACGTCATCACATCAACTGTGAGACACCAGGGTCCACTCCTGGGCTAGGTCTGTGAGGCACCAGGGTCCACTCCTGGGCTAGGTCTGTGAGGCACCAGGGTCCACTCCTGGGCTAGGTCTGTGAGGCACCAGGGTCCACTCCTGGGCTAGGTCTGTGAGGCACCAGGGTCCACTCCTGGGCTAGGTCTGTGAGGCACCAGGGTCCACTCCTGGGCTAGGTCTGTGAGACACCAGGGTCCACTCCTGGGCTAGGTCTGTGAGGCACCAGGGTCCACTCCTGGGCTAGGTCTGTGAGGCACCAGGGTCCACTCCTGGGCTAGGTCTGTGAGGCACCAGGGTCCACTCCTGGGCTAGGTCTGTGAGGCACCAGGGTCCACTCCTGGGCTAGGTCTGTGAGGCACCAGGGTCCACTCCTGGGCTAGGTCTGTGAGACACCAGGGTCCACTCCTGGGCTAGGTCTGTGAGGCACCAGGGTCCACTCCTGGGCTAGGTCTGTGGGGCACCAGGGTCCACTCCTGGGCTAGGTCTGTGAGGCACCAGGGTCCACTCCTGGGCTAGGTCTGTGAGGCACCAGGGTCCACTCCTGGGCTAGGTCTGTGAGGCACCAGGGTCCACTCCTGGGCTAGGTCTGTGAGACACCAGGGTCCACTCCTGGGCTAGGTCTGCAGCTAGAGCCTTTTGGAGAAAAGGTGCGGTGTGGCTTCACTCCCCTGAACCCACCTCACCCCTGCCCACTCTGACAGTGGAGACGGCTCAGCGACAGACAGAGTATATACAACATCATCCTGCAATAAACCAAGAGAACTAGTTAATCCTGACAGCCTTAGTAAAAACATGAATAAAATGGCAAAAAAAACAGCAGATCTATCGACATGTATGGCAAACGGCAGGATACAACACTTTTTTTCCCTTTTTTTTCTCCTTAAAAGGTTTTTGTCCCAAAACAGTGTGTGTTATTATGATTTGTCCACGGTCTTTATATGAAACATTTTCAAAAAGTCTATGAGGAAAAGAACAAGGAATCCATTTCTGCCTGTCAGCATGAACTAGTAGATTGTGAATTAACTCAGCCGTGAGATGACCCCAGTCATTTATTTGGTGCGTGATTAAAAGTTGTTGAACATCTGCGTTACTTAAGTTGATTTAAGTCCTTGACAGATTACCCCAACCACGGCTTGAAAAACATCAAACTCATTTAAGGTACATTTACAACCGACAAAAAAGATGCGCAATTAAATTGTGATTAATCAAAGATTGACTATGGCCAATCATGTGATTAATCGTGATTAAATATTTGAATCTCCTGACAGCTCTGTCTGCAGGTCCCTGGAGAAAAGAATGGACCTTTGGGAACACATTATAGAAGCTAAATGTACATATTTTATTCTTATGTTATGTACTGTATATACATCATATTTTACAGTATGTTACAGCAATAACAACAGCACATTTTTATTTTATTTTATTTGTTTAATTTAATTTCATTTAAATGCTACACAGTCAGGATTGCACGGTGGTAGAACTTTAGGCCACAGAGGTTCTTTATTTATTTATTGATCATTTATCATCAGGGTACCGTCATGGTAGAAATAGAATCACATCTATAGAATCATCTATAAGCACAGCTTACATACAATACAATACAATACATACATCTCATATAGTACTTACAGCTTTAAGTACAACAATTATACATCTTTGGCTTTGGTAAAAGTATGACAATGCGCTAAAGGACACAATACTGGAGTAAACGCCATCATTAAACACAGCTGAACATGAACAATGTACTGGTAATGGTTCATTATTAATATTATTACTGCTATATTATTAAAGGTAGGGTAAGTGATTTGAAATTCATGGTGTAGTACCAGCCTGGTGCACTAGGGGCGCCAAACAGTAGCTACACTATGTGAACCTGCTGCTCCATCCTGATTGGAGGAGAATTCACCCTCCACCTGGGGAACTTTTATTAGCTCCTCTGCTAACGTGGGGGAGGGGGAAACTCCATATATGGTCTGCAGTGCACACCTTATAATAGAGCATTTTAACAGAAAAAAAAATGTTGGGTGATATCTGACAAAAGTGAAATCACTTCCCCTACCTTTAAGTTAAACACTTTGTTTTTCTTATTTTGGCCAAGGCAGGTATTATTTTGCAGTCAAAGGAAGCAGTTAAAGTTCCAAATAATACTCAGCCCCGAGTATAGACAGAGTTACACCGTCGCAAACTCACTGTTCACTTCATGGGATCAGTCCAATGGAGGCTCTATCGTCAAGCTGCATGTGTTTCACCATGTGAATGACTTTTCTTTTGTACACTCTCAAAAAAAAATGTAGATGTCCCTCTTTTGTCCCTCTTTCAGGCTGTAGCACTCACCTCCCGAGAGCTCAGTTTTCTGACCCCTTAATGTCGCAAGATTTCAGCTCGTCCGAGTATTATCTGGGTGGAGCCTTCATTGTATTCAGAGACACATGCATGTGTTTCCAGGTGTCATCTATCACCACGTTGGGACGGTTTGTTGTGGACGTTATGCAGCCAAAATTAAAATGTTTGATGTTGATCCACAATAATAGTAGGACATTAATATTATCATAAACACAAAGAATCACTAACTAAACACTACGTAGTCCTGCTGACTCCCTGAATGTTTACTGTGAACGTTATAAGTAGCGACCAATGTACCGGGAGCGACCGATATACGTTTTAAGAATCGGTCGCGACGTGAGTCGATGGTGGCAAGATGATTTTGCTGTCTCTCAATCTCCAAGAATTAAAACTAAAAAGCACCATGCATGGCCTGGCTGGTCTGAAAACACGCAGAACACGCTCACTCTGGACAATATTATTATTAGTAGTAGTAGTAGTAGGGATGTTTCCCAATACTTTATTGGTATCGGCAGGGGTGGATTGGCACATATTTTCCCACCGGGACAATTTTGCCTTTCCCAGGCCACTGTGGGGTGGGGGAGGGGGGGGGGTAGCTGGTTAACCACATGTATCTCTTTGAGAGCGTAAAAATGAAACCATTTTTGGTTTCATTTTTACACCCTCAAGATGTGTGAATTAGCCCAACTTAGTCTACACAACTAGAAGATTAATGGTCATTTATGATCTGTATGTTCCAGGCGAGCATCTAGCGCATTCTAGTGCATTTTGGAAGTGTCACTAGTGCATTTTGGATCTTGGCAGTTGGCAACACTGTTGGCAACTCTCCTACTTGAAGGCTCTGGTGTAGGACACCTTTTCTTTTTTGAAGGATAGAAACACTAGTTTGCCTGGCCTGGGCCTGGTGCCCTAGTGGCCTGCCCTGGACTGGGAAAAAAAAATGTCCAGGCCACTAGGTGGCGCAGGCGCAAGCTTCATGTTAGAGCAGTGGTTTTCAACTTTTTTTTTATTCCAGGGCCCACTAAGTATTTATTCAGCATTTGAGCCAGAGACCACGATTTAATTAACACCCCACAGACCCAAAAACTAAAGATTTCTTTTGGTTTTGTTCACAATTCCAGGATGGATTTTTGCAAACAAAAGAGGCAAAACATCAAAATGAGACCAAAATGAGGTGCTAATTTAGATGGTGAATATCATAACTCTTCAGAGTGTAAAGATGAAACCAAATGGACCCAAATGGACCCGCAAGGGTTTTTACGTTTTTACGTTCTCAAGAGTTACATCTGGTTAACCAACTTAGCTGGGGACCACCTGGAACCCTCCCAGGGACCACTGGTGGTCCCCGGACCACCTGTTGAAAACCACTGTATGATGACGATAAGAGCTCCACTCACTTCACCCAGGTGTGATTTTTCATGCTGTAATATTTCAGCTATAAAGGCTGAACTTTTGTCCTTATAGGCCAGTGGTTTTCAACCTTTTTCCTACCATGCAGGGCCCACTATTTATTCAGCATTTTAGCTGAATAAGTTTTAGTTTAGTCTCTCAAACTCAAAACTAAGGATTTTTAAGTTTAACTGGAAAAACGTTCAAAACGGTCAAAATGACATTTCTTCTACATTTTCTAATTGTGTAGAACAAAGGACCCATAAGGGTCCATTTGGTATCATTTTATGATCTCAGGAGTTAAGAGATCTATAAGGGTCCATTTGGTTACCAACTGTCCATCATGTAACCTGGGGACCACCTGGAATCCTCTCAGGGACCACTGGTGGTCCCCAGACCACTGGGGACGAACATTAAATGCCATCATTGGTGATGAATGGAGATATTATGATGAAAAAAGCGCCCCTCACTTCACAAGAGTGTGATTTTTTGTTTTGTTTTGTTTTACTGGTAGTAGCAAAATGAATTCCAAATAAATAATATAATGATAATAAGAATAAAACTATGATTTAATGATGACAGATTATTGTATATCATAAAGAAGGAGAGATGTGTTGACGATGCTGACATCTAGTGGACATGTGGCGCAACTACCGGCAAAAGGTGACACGTACAGCAGTGGTTTTCAACCTTTTTCATTCCAGGGCCCACTATTTATTCAGCATTTGAGCCACAAACCACCATTTGGTGACATTTTAGCCCCACAGACCCAACACTAAAGATTTATTTTGCTTTTGTCCACAATTCCAGGCTGGATTTGGGTAAAAATGACCATTAATCTTCTACATTCTGTAGTTGTGTAGACTTGGGATAATTCACGTGATTTTTACGCTCTCAAAGAGTTACATCCGGTTAACCAACTTTCCGTCATTTATTTGGGGACCACCTGGAAGCCTCTCAAGGACCACTGGTGGTCCCTGGACTAAGTATCAAAATGGTTGACAAACCATTGCTTTAAAGCATAAGGAAGCTTGACATTTTTCAACATTTTTACCTGCCATTGGATTTGGTCAAAACAAACCACTATACCTGTAAAATAACCTGCCCAATACTGACAGTTGTTTAGCAAGTGGAGTCATGAATTTATAGACACTATTTTAGGCCATTATAATGAAGTACGATCTACCAAATGTCCAACTTTAAACAAAAGAAAATGTCTTCTCCATGGCTGATGAAATGCATCAACATGAGCTGAAAGAATCTCTCTCATATTGACAAAGACACGATCAATATAACTGTCAACAAAGAATGATTCAATACGGAAATAAAGACAACTCTGATTTGGTTTTGTTTCGTAAAACTGACACACTGTTCTCTGCTCAGGACAAGTATATCATCTCATTTTGACTTCCTTATATATACAAACATTTAATTCATCAACCAATCACAGTAGAGCAGGGGTTTTCAAACTTTTTGACTCCAGGGACCACCATTTATTCAGCATTTGAGCCACGGACCACCATTTGACGCATTATGGCCCCAAAGACCTAAAAGAGTTCTTTTGGTTTTGTTGACAATTCCAGGCTGGATTTTGCAAACAAAACAGTGCAGACTTCTTAATTAAATAGTGCTGATTCATATGATGAATATTTTAACTCTTGACAGTAAATTAACTCTTGACAGAATGTAAAAATGAAACCAAATGGACCCTTGCGGGTCCATTTGGTTTCATTTTTACATTCTCAAGAGTTACATCTGGTTAAACAACTTTCCATCATTTTGCCTGGGGACCACCTGGAACTCTCTCAAGGACCACTTTCAACAGGTGGTCCACCTGTTGAAAACCCCTGCAGTAGAGCAAATTAAGTGATTATACAAAATGTCCAGCTGTTGAATTGGATGTTTGTACCCTATTGGCATGAATATAAGACAGTTTTTTTTTTCCCTCAAAAGAAATATCCTAAAAAATGGAGTGGTCTCATATTCGGGGACTGTATTGTATTGTATTGTATTGTATTGTATTGTATTGTATTGTATTGTATTGTATTGTATTGTATTGTATTGTATTGTATTGTTTGACTTTTAATATTCTTTTTACACAAATGAGCCTTGAAAAATGGGGGTGGTCTTATAACCAACCATGCAGGGTCGTGTTATACTTGGGACAATACGGTATATAAGCAATTCTGTCAAAATGAGATCTCACTTTATGCATGCTGCGTGTCTGTTGCAACTTCAACAACAACTGATGTTATTATTGATGCTTTACTTGGCTAATAAAAGTCCTGGAACTGAAAATGGTATGGGTGCGGCAGGATAAAATGCTATAAGTGCGGCTTTGCGACACGGGCGATGAAGCCGCACCCATAGCATTTTCTCCTGCCCCCCCCCCCCCCCCAAATGGGAAATGTTACATCCGCCCCTGTTCTCCTGGCCTACACACCACCTGTGAAAACGTCTTGCTCTAGGTGTGCAAAAACAATGTCTCTACAGTTTTTTTTTTCTACAACTCAAAGCTGTGGTTCTCTGACAGTGTATAAATGGAACCAAATGGACCCCTCAGGCTGCAGGGTCCATTTGGTTCATATATACACTGTCAGATTTAAATGGGGGTCGGAAATATAAGTCAGAAAACCACTGACTCCAAATCCAAGCAGAGATTCCTCCCCATATTAAATAGATCACAGAACAGCATGACACCAGATGTGAAAGCACATACTGTATATATTTATACAGTTAAAACCAGTGGCTGTGTTGTAACACCTGCTCTGTGACGCTACGCTGCACAGCCGTGTTCATATAAAACTACAGGATCACAACCAAACACCTTCCTGATCAGATTAGAGTGAGTCTGAGGAGAGAAGGAGAGAGAGAGAGGCAGAGACCATGGCTGTGTCCAAATTCATTCCCTATTCCCTATATAGGGCACTACTTTTGCCTTCCGCCATTTTGTTTGAGTGTCTGAATCGGTAGTGAACGTTTTTGTACCCTAATATAGTGCACTGAAATATCCCACAATGCACCTAGATTTGTAGGGACCATCGGATGGTCACTAGAAAAGTGGATCTTGAAATGAAACCAAATGGACCCGCAACGCGGGTCCATTTGGTTTCATTTTTACGGTTTCATTTTTTGGTTTCATTTGGTTTCATTTTTACGGTTTCATTTTTACACTCTCAAGAGTTAAAATATTCATCATCTGAATTAGCCCCAGGTCTACACAACTAGAAGATGGACAAAAGCAAAAGAAACCTTTAGTTTTGGCATCTGTGGGGCTAGAATGTTCTCACATGGTGGTCCGTGGCTCAAATGCTGAATAAATGGTGGGCCCTGGGATCAAAAAGGTTGAAAACCCCTGCTCTAATGCAGTTAACATGGCCGCAGGTTGTCTTTATTCTGATGTGGGGATTTTTGTAACTCCAAACGTTCGATTGGCATTACAACATCATCTGGGCAAGCACACTTGAATTCTAGTTATTATGATTATTATTTTGGTGGGGACACATGAACAACACCTGCGTGAAGAGAGAGGCGCTCTTGCCATCGTACATTATCCAAAAGAAACATTTTGAATATATTTATTTTTCCCGCCGCAATTTCACAGAGAAGACGATCAAAGAAACTCCATGAATTAGGAAACAAATATTTAATTGAGAGCGAAAATAATCAGTTTATAAGCAAAAGGTTGTTGTTGAACTGTTTGAGTTTCACACATCTGACCTGATCTCTGTTTTATCTTCACTTTACGTTTAACCAAAGTTCTGTGAACCTCCGTCCGTCCGTCCGTCTGACCAACTGGACCTGAAGTAGTTCAGGTACAGGAATTACCAACGATGGCATTAAAAAAAGAGACGTTGCAGCCAATCAGCGTAGCATCCCATGGCCTGAGAGGGTCGGCAGCGCGTGGTTGCTGGAGGCTGTGAGCACACCATAGCGGACAAAGTCCCACGTCTTTTCCGCCATGTTTGGAGTTTTTGAATGGATGTGGATGGGAAATAAAAATGGCCGTTGTGGCAAAGTGCCGCAAAGACCTGCGTCCTGACACCCGCTTCTACCGTTATCAAGCGATAATTCCCAGCAGGCTGCTTATCAGCACCATTTTATCCATGACAGCATGTTGTCTGGAGCCTACACACTGATAAGATGACAACTGTGATCTTATCCACTGATAACAGTCAAATCTGCTTGCGGTTAGGTTTAGGGGTAGGTTTAGAGAAGGGTGTAGCAATGTTTGTAGCAAAACCCCTAGACCCCTCCAACCGTAACCCTAAGCCTAAATCCCCGACCCTCAACCGCCTCACAGACCATCAGGTCTGTGAGGTCTGTGATTTAGGATCAGGGTCGGGCATTTCGGGCATTTAGGATTAGGGTTACGGTTGGAGGGGTCTAGGGGTTTTGCGTCTCAGACTGCAGAGCATGGCCATTCTTTGACGAAAAAGTCCTGCTGATGACAACTTGATACTGGGGACGCACGGCCGTGCGCCATTTTTATTTCCTATCCACATCCATTCCGCAGTAGTCCGCAGTTCGCAGTATGGTGTGGCCAGCACTTTAGAGACGAGGGAGGCAGCCAATCAGCAAGCAGAACCGCTTGTCAAGTCATCCAACCAGCAAGTCGCCCTGGTTGTGGAAGTTCTGAGCAGTTTGCAGTCAGTTTGAACACAGACAGTTCTTCTCTGCTGGGATGGTGGGGGTCCCTGAGTGGGTCCCTGAGGGGGTCCCTGAGCCCCTGGCTCAGATGGGGCGGTCCTCCAAAGCGTTTTTTTGTTTGTTTGTTTTTTGTAGAAGCACTGCTACCATTGCTACAGGCTAACGGGACAGGGGGGCGGGGCCAGTGGGATATAGTAGCGTTCTTTGGTGCTACGATCATCTGAGCGCGTGCAGACTGCAGAGCGAGCGACAGACAGACAGACAGCTAGCGTTAGACAGACAGTATCTGTCTCTGGTTTCTGGGCCGGTCGGGCCAGTCCCGACGGTTCGAATCCCCCTCCTGCTCGAGGAGGAGTTCTCCTTCTCCTTGACGTTGTGGTCCAGGTGGTTCTGGTGGTCCCCCGTCCTCACTCCTCTGCCTCCTCTACGTAGGTGGAGGGGAACCAGCCAACCTGGGGAGAAGAGAGAAGAGAAGAATGATTAGAGAAGAGAAGAATTAACTAAAATTCTAGTTTCTAAAACTAGAATCTAGTGTCAGACACTAGATTCTAGATTCTAGTGTCAGAAACTAGAATCTAGTGTCTGACACTAGATTCTAGTTTCTGACAGTAGAATCTAGAATCTAGTGTCTGACACTAGATTCTAGTTTCTGACACTAGAATCTAGAATCTAGTGTCTGACACTAGATTCTAGTTTCTGACACTATAATCTAGAATCCCCCCTCCTCCCCTCCTGTCCTCCCATTGGCTCTCACCCTGCCGTTAACACCTCCCTCCTCCCCTCCTGTCCTCCCATTGGCTCTCACCCAGCCGTTAACCCCTCCCCTCCTCTCCTGTCCTCCCATTGGCTCTCACCCAGCCGTTGACCCCTCCCCTCCTCCCCTCCTGTCCTCCCATTGGCTCTCACCCGGCCGTTGACCCCTCCCCTCCTCCCCTCCTGTCCTCCCATTGGCTCTCACCCGGCCATTAACCCCTCCCCTCCTGTCCTCCCATTGGCTCTCACCCGGCCGTTAAGCCCTCCCCTCCTCTCCTCCTGTCCTCCCATTGGCTGCTCACCCGGCCGTTAACCTCTCCTCTCCCCTCCTCTCCTCCCATTGGCTCTCACCCGGCCGTTAACCTCTCCCCTCCCCTCCTGTCCTCCCATTGGCTCTCACCCGGCCGTTGACCTCTCCTCTCCACCAGCCATTGGCTCCTGTCTTGGTGTAGATCTTCACTACGTCTCCTTCCTGTAGAGACAGTTCTCTGGTGTCTCTAGAGCTGAAGTCATAGCGAGCGATGGCCACGCCCACTACCTTAGGAGAGAACACTGTGGAAGACAGAGAGAAATATGAAGTCATAGCGAGCGATGGCCACGCCCACTACCTTAGGAGAGAACACTGTGGAAGACAGAGAGAAATATGAAGTCATAGCGAGCGATGGCCACGCCCACTACCTTAGGAGAGAACACTGGGGGAGAGAATATGTTTTCAATGTCTGAAAGTATTCTCAATAGCAATAGGATTCCAATAGAATCCTATAGGATTTTCAATAGCAATAGGATTCCAATAGAATCCTATAGGATCTTCCCTAAAATCCTATAGGAATCCTCTAAGAAAATTCTATAGGATTGTCTTATAGGATTCCTATAAGATCCTATAGGATTCTTATAGGAATCCTATTGGAAATCCAATAGGATCTGATATTATTTTCTATTGGACTTTTCTAAAATCCTATAGGATTTTTTGACTAGGGAAGTCTGTAATAGAGACACACATGAAGATGATCCCTGGATCATAATAATAATAATAGTAATAATAATAATAATCACCACGATAACACAAGGATTTCAGACTCCCCATTTGTCGTTCACGGTACTCATTTTGCATGCCATTCTAAGCGAGAATTTACGGTAATGACCGTCGCCGTCGCTCATATCGGCCGACATTTTTTAATCCATCCCCGCCGTTAAAACGAAGGGGTACAACATTAACACACAGACACACAAGGACAAAGATGTGTGTACGTGTGTGAGTGTGACGTCATAATATTAATAACCCCCCCCCACACACACACACACACACACACACACACTGTCAAACACATGATAAAATACACTGTCTTGACATGTAATAATAACAACAGCGGCTGTATACTAGGGATAATGTGGGAGAGAGATGAAGGGACGCGATGGGGGGGGGGGGGGCATGCAGCCATGCACGGGACACATGCCAAGCAGACAGAGGAGAGAAATAAAATACACAACACAAATTAGCAGAAATGCAACAAAAAGACAGATGCAGAGAGACAGAGAGAGACAGAGATAGAGAGAAAGACAGACAGATGGGGAGAGAGAGACAGACAGAGACAGACCGAAAGAGACAGAGAGAGAGACAGAGACAGACAGAGAGACAGATAGAGAGAGAGACAGACAGAGATAGAGAGAGAGAGACAGACAGACAGACAGAGAGACAGACAGAGATAGATAGCAGCATTACCAGTACCTGACCAGAAGGGAGCAGTAGAGGGAGGAACAAAGCTGTAGCCGACAGGAGTTACAATAGAGAAACCACAGAGCAAGGGGGCTGGGGGGGGGGGGGGGGGGGGGGGCAAAGAGGAGAAAATATAATAAACAATAGGCTAAAAATAATAGGACAGTTGCATTCTGGATTAGTAGTAATAAAAGAACAGCTAGAGCCGAGTGCTGTTTCTGGCCATAGTTAGTTCCATGTATAGTTAGTGAGTTAGTTAACCCAAATCCTGCCACACGTAGGACCCAGGAGCCAGCCATCGTTGACAGCACAGCCTGTTGACATACAATATATGAATCTCAAGGTGGAATCTCTGCCGTAACTCTCTATTACTGTTTATAAATATTTCTTTCATCTCTCATCCGTTTCATTCAGTTCACCTGGCGGCCATCTTGCTTCAGTCAGTTCCTACAATGCGAGGCTACAGCTTCTGTCTGTCTGTGTGAACTCTATCTATGTGCAGTTCTGTCTGTCTGTGTGAACTCTATCTATGTGCAGTTCTGTCTGTCTGTGTGAACTCTATCTATGTGCAGTTCTGTCTGTCTGTGTGAACTCTATCTATGTGCAGTTCTGTCTGTCTGTGTGAACTCTATCTATGTGCAGTTCTGTCTGTCTGTGTGAACTCTATCTATGTGCAGTTCTGTCTGTCTGTGTGAACTCTATCTATGTGCAGTTCTGTCTGTCTGTGTGAACTCTATCTATGTGCAGTTCTGTCTGTCTGTGTGAACTCTATCTATGTGCAGTTCTGTCTGTCTGTGTGAACTCTATCTATGTGCAGTTCGGTCGTTGTCTCCCAGACAAATTCCTCCCACGGTAGACTAATAAAGTTAGCCTTGAACTTGAACCTTGAACTATGGGTCCGACCAACTCGGCCGCTGCACTCCCTGTGCAGGTGTGAAATGCTAGTGTCAAATATGACGTCAGTTGACTTAGGTGGATTACAGAGGTGTCTACGTATGTGGTATGGTACATCATATAGTCCTATACACAACACATACGCAGGGCCATCTGTGCTGCGTTCTCTCATCTTTCTGCACATATTACTGCCTAAAAACTGTCCAAACACAAGCACTACAACAAAAACAGAACAAATAATAATTAGCCTCGCAAAACTGGAGGCTGAAGGCAAACGGAAGAAAGCGAAACGAGAAAAAAACAAACAAAGCAGTTCTTTATGTGTCATGAGGGAAAAAAACGAGCTGGCAACAGAGAGAGAGAGTCGTTCTGTTCGATTGTGTTTAGTTGTGGGCCAGGGGAGGATGTAAAATGTCTCATTTGGGGGGGCAAGAGAACATGTTGGAGGGGCAAGAGAAAATGGTATGGGGGCGGCTTACAGGACTTTTATTAGTCAAGTAAAGCATCAATAATAACATCAGTTGTTGTTGAAGTTGCAACAGACACGCAGCATGCATAAAGCTAAAGGTCTGACTCAGAGAGTTTTCTGTTTTCAATGATGAAATGCTGTTGGTTTAGTGGTGACACAGCTGTAGTTAGTTAGTAGCAGTAGTAGTGTTTCACATCATTTTAAATAGAAGCACTTTAATTTGAAATATCTTGGGTTGTTTTGCATGGCGTCATGTTTGGGGGGGGCAGACTGGGTATTTAGGGGGGCATTGCCCCTCCCCCCCCATGCCCATGCCTACATCCGCCCCTGTTGTGGACGCTGTAAGAGGAACATCCTTGGAGATAGAAGCAGAATGATAAACACATAAACAACATCTGTGCTGTTTATTTACAGGATTCAACATTACACTGTTCTGTTTCCTGCTTTTGTGTTTGCTGGAGAAAATGTTTCAGTTTGAGTGTCAGAATCTCCTCCAAGCCAACAACATGCTGGCTTTTGTCAAGCTCTGTGATGTGTCTTTGTAGCAGGCAAAGCAGAGTTTAGTTTTTGCTTCACTCACATGCGCACGCACACACGTGTGCGTGCGCACGCACGCACGCACACACACACACACACACACACACACACACACACACACACACACACACACACACACACACACACACACACACACACACACACACACACACACACACACACACACACACAGGCGCGTACAGGAGCATATGGTGCTAGAATTAAATCTCGAAGGGTGTTATCCCGCTTATTACATGGCTTACGTCAGTGGTTGTCAACCAGTGGTCCGAGGACCACCAGTGGTCCTTGAGAGGGTGACGGCAACGGCATGTAAACAACCAAATACGTAGCTAACCAAATGGACCCGCTAACGGCATGTAAACAACCAAATACGTAGCTAACCAAATGGACCCGCTAACTGCATGTAAACAACCAAATACGTAGCTAACCAAATGGACCCGCTAACGGCATGTAAACAACCAAATACGTAGCTAACCAAATGGACCCGCTAACGGCATGTAAACAACCAAATACGTAGCTAACCAAATGGACCCGCTAACTGCATGTAAACAACCAAATACGTAGCTAACCAAATGGACCCGCTAACGGCATGTAAACAACCAAATACGTAGCTAACCAAATGGACCCGCTAACGGCATGTAAACAACCAAATACGTAGCTAACCAAATGGACCCACTAACGGCATGTAAACAACCAAATACGTAGCTAACCAAATGGACCCGCTAACGGCGTGCTGGAGCTAAATGCAGAAGCGCAGCGCGGATTGATATGAACACAGCTGTTTGCACTTTGGGGACCTTGATTATGCAGCGGTCCGATATAGAGCGGAGCGGTGAATTATAGTGTAATATGTCACCGCTCACATGACCAGAACGCTGGCTTCTGATTGGAGCATTCATTCAAGCCATGTAATAATGTAATATAATGTTTAATAAACTCACTGTTTGGCCGGTTGGCTCTCAACATGGCAGTAATGTAATATAAGGTAATATAATGTTGTATATATGTGTTGTATATGTATATAATTGGCGTTGTAGCCTTTTTTATGTCCACTGATTGCCTATGCGTCCATGCTTTTTTGTTGTGTGTTGTGTGAGTCTTGTTGATGTATTGTCCTTCTTTGTTTGTTTGTTTTTTAGTTCTTTTGTTTTGTTATGTATTGTGTGTGTACTGTTGATGTATTGCCTGTCTATGGACCCCCTGAGAGTTCCCAAATGAAGATTGATTGATTGATTGATTGATTGAATGAATGTAAAGTAAACTCACTGTTAGGTCTGTTAGATCTCAGCATAGCAGTAATATAATGTTAATAAACTCACTGTTAGGTCTGTTAGATCTCATAGCAGCGTTCTCTGGCTCTCTGTATGGATACTGCAGAGTTGTATCCAGACTCCTGAATCCTTCCTTTAGAGAGTGATGTTTGTAGTACTCTATCAGCTCCTAGGAAACACACACACACGCACACACACACGCACGCACGCACGCACGCACACACACACACACACACACACACACACACACACACACACACACACACACACACACACACACACACACACACACACACACACACACACACTTTAATCATTTATTTATGTCCACATAGGATATGCAATACAAGGACACAAATATTTACAAGGTGCAGAACAGAATAAAGTCAAGAGACCCCAGACAATACCTAGTGTATACACACCTCTATCAGAGGTACTAGTAAATGTCTTTCCAGACGGCAACGATAAACTCCTGCACGAATGCGGTGATTCTGGATTCTCTCTGCAGTGCTGACATAAAGAAAATCACCGTCGATTAACGCCAGGCGTTTTAAAAAGCTCACTGGATTGAGCTTTCAGAAACATCGCGGTGCGTGTGCACGAAACGACCGGCGTTACACGCTCTCTTTATCGCAGGTCGTTTTCTGGGTACAAAACGCCGGTCCTGTTGAAAATGAATTAGAATGCACCATTTATTACTCAACGTCTGATTTTCTTTAGGTCGGCACTGCAGATAGAATGGAGAATAGCGGGGTTTATGCAGGCGTTTATTGTTGCCGTCTGAAAAGAGCTTTAGTTCTGAAAACACAGAGGAAAAAACAATCAAAATGGACTGAAACTCACTAAAATGCTCCTGAACTTCTTGTTCTCTGCGATGTGGAAACATCCATCCTTGGTGAGGATCTTGATGTGTTTGACGTCGTTGCTGTACCTGTTGGAGCAGAAGGAACAGATAGAGGACACTATGAATACGTCATCAGTGTAATATCCTGATCCTGATCACTGCTATCGATCCACACTGACCCCCTGGATCCCTGGGACCCCCCACTGTGACCCCCCACTACACTACACTACACACACACACTAGGGTTTAATATTTTTCCCGAACTTGGCCCATTTTACATCCCGGGATTTTGCCGTCGATTTCCCAGCCCTCCCGGGAATTCCCGTGAAAAAATGGAAGGATAAGACAGTCTCACTAAAAATGCAATTATATGTTGATACTTAATATTCTCAATTGAATAGTGATATTTTATTGTTTTAAACATTTAATTTTAACAAAATATGAACATTATCAAATACAAATGTAAGCCGGTTACACAAATATTAGGAATGCGGCAGCTGGTTAACGAGATGTAACTCTTTGAGAGCGTAAAAATGAAACCAAATGGACCCTTGCGGGTCCATTTGGTTTAATTTTTACACCCTCAAGAGTTAAAATATTCATCATGTGAATTAGCCCAACTTAGTCTACACAACTAGAGAATGTAGAAGATTAATGGTCATTTTGATCTGTATGTTCCAGGCGAGCATCTAGCACATTCTAGTGCATTTTGGAAGTGCCACTAGTGCGGGAATATGGCAACTCTCCTACTTGAAGGCTCTGGTGTAGGACACCTTTTCTTTTTTTTGAAGGATAGAAACACTAGTTTGCCAGGCCTGGGCCTGGCGCCCTAGTGGCCTGCCCTGGACTTGAAAAAAAAAAAACCTGTCCAGGCCACTGGAAAACTCCTTGTATTCCAGATGGCCAATCCGCCCCTGCTAGTATGTACTTACTTGATACTAATAGCGTACTGGGTGTGTGTACTTACTTGATACTAATAGCGTACTGGGTGTGTGTACTTACTTGATACTAATAGCGTACTGGGTGTGTGTACTTACTTGATACTAATAGCGTACTGGGTGTGTGTACTTACTTGATACTAATAGCGTACTCAGGGTACTAGTGTGTACTTACTTGATACTAATAGTGTACTCAGTGTACTAGTGTGTACTTACTTGATACTAATAGCGTACTCGGTGAACTCTCGGCTGCGGTGTCGGACCAGATAGGTGCTGTTCACTCTGTTGATGAGCTCCGCCTCTGCCTGGAGTCTCTCCATCGGCCCTGCGAACCTGATACACACACACACACACACACATGCACGCACGCACACACGCAAGTACGTGCACGCACGCACGCACGCACACACACACACACACACACACACACACACACACACACACACACACACACACACACACACACACACACACACACACACACACACAGATGAAATACGGATACAGATGGAATTCTGCATCCTAATATGTGAATTTGTGACATGTCATGTTTGGGAAACTAAAAGTGTGTTTCAACAGCAACTGACCAAAAACAAGCGTCGATCGCTTTTACTTGGTTCTGCTATAAACAGAATCGCTAGTTCCTGCCAGGTTCCATAGACAAAAGATGGAATTCTGCAAACCTGGTCCGTCAATCGCTGTTAAAATGTATTGTCACTGAGACACTTGTCTCTGATGTCATGGACACGGGGCAGTGTTGTTTTTATCGACTAAGACTAAGACTGAAGACTAAGTCAGCTAAGGTGTTTGATACTTAGTCAGGGTTAGGTTTGTGGTATAAGGCCACAACAACATTATGCATGAGTACAATACAGAGAATGTTTGCATATGCCATCTTTGTTGAAGAAGAGTCTATTTATGTCTGAGATAACTAATCTTAATTATCTTTCATAGTGGTTTAAAGCCTGTGGAAATGTTCTATTACATTTTAAAATCCATTGCTTTTCTGCAAACTTCCTCTCTCCCTCTGTCCACGTTTGGTCGGATTCTAATCCACACACTTCCATTCCCTCAATTCCATGTCCCATAAAATGTTGTACTATTAGCAACATCTCCTTGGCATTTTTTATGTTATATCTATGCTGGTTAAGTCTGTCTGCTATTGTGTTTCTGGTTTCCCCTACATATTGTAGATTACATTTGTTACATGTGATTAGACAGGCAGTTTTTGTGGACGTTGTTATGTTTTGTTTTATCCCTATCATGATGTTTGTTGATCTATTCTTCACTAGTAATTTGGGTTTAAAGTAATCCAGACATCTACGTAGGGAGGGTTCTGTTTGTTCTAGGTCATCTTTTAAGGACTCTACATCCTGGACTACATGTTGCCTCAGTCAGTGTTGTTTTTGTCGACTAAGACTGAAGACTGAAGACTAAGTCAACCAAGGTTTTTGATACTTAGTCAGGGTTAGGATTAGGGTTAGAGACTTGACTAACTAGACTAGGCTAACAAAAAGGATTTTCAAAAGACTAAATCATAACCTAAGACTAATGGAAATAGGAAATATTTTTATCTTCTTTTCTTCTTTCTTTTTAAGTACACTCAACAAAAATATAAACGCAACACTTTTGTTTTTGCTCCCATTTTTCAGGGGATGGACTTAAAGCCCTAAAATTATTTCCAGATATACAATATAACCATTTCTCTCAAACACTGTTCACAAATCTGCCTAAATGTGTGATATTGAGCACTTCTGCTTTGTTAAGATAATCCATCCCACCTCACAGGTGTGCCACATTAAGATGCAGGTGTGACATCATGATTAGTGCACAGGTGTACCTTAGACTGTCCACAACAAAAAGACACCCTGAAATGTGCAATTTTCTTTTGCCTTATTGGGTGTATGGGCCTCCGAACCAGTCAGTATCTGGTGTGACCACCATTTGCCTCATGCAGTGCAACACATCTTCTTCGCATAGAGTTTATCAGATTGTCAATTGTGGCCTGTGGAATGTTGGTCCACTCCTCTTCAATGGCTATGTGAAGTTTTGGATATTAGTGGGAACTGTTACACACTGTAAAAATGGTAATAACACAATATTACCACATTATTACCATTTCAACAGCGCATACCAGTTCCCACTAATATCCAGCAACTTCACATAGCCATTGAAGAAGAGTGGAGCAACATTCCACAGGCCACAATTGACAATCTGATAAACTCTATGCGAAGAAGATGTGTTGCACTGCATGAGGCAAATGGTGGTCACACCAGATACTGACTGGTTCGGAGGCCCATACACCCAATAAGGCAAAAGAAAATTGCACATTTCAGGGTGTCTTTTTATTGTGGAGAGTCTGGGGTACACCTGTGCACTAATCATGATGTCACATCTGCATCTTAATGTGGCACACCTGTGAGGTGGGATGGATTATCTTAACAAAGCAGAAGTGCTCAATATCACACATTTAGGCAGATTTGTGAACAGTGTTTGAGAGAAATGGTTATATTGTATATCTGGAATGAATTTTAGGGCTTTAAGTCCATCCCCTGAAAAATGGGAGCAAAAACAAAAGTGTTGCGTTTATATTTTTGTTGAGTGTATGTGTAAACATATCTGCAGTATACACACTAAAAACTATAAATCTGTATGAACATACAATGTATTTGTATGTAAGGATTAAATTGACATTTTGTCGACTAAGACTAGAATAAAAACATGAATTTCAGAAGACTAAATGGGACTAAAAGAATAAATATGTCTTAGTGAAAAGAGTAAGCCTAAATCAAAATATTCTAAAAAAACAAAAAAAACAACAACACTGGTCTCAGTAAGAAAGAAAATGGTATGGGGGCGGCTTCATCGGATGAAGCCGCCCCATACCATTTTCTCTTGCCCCTCCAACATGTTCTCTTGCCCCCCCCCCCCCCCCCCCCCAAATGGGACATGTTACATCCACCCCTGCCCGGTCCACAAGGAGGAGCACTGCACCAAAGAACCGTGGGAGTTGTAGTCCAGGAAGGAAGTGCAGCCCAGACGACATTATAATATTATTTTAAAACTAAGGCTGTCAGCATTAACTAGTTAATCGCGAGTTAACTCAGCCTTGAGTTAACTTGATTAATTTTTTTAGTGTGAACATATAAAAATATGTGATTAAATTGCGATTAATCAAAGATTAACTATGGGCAATCATGCGATTAATCGCGATTAAAATTTTTAATCGATTGACAGCTCTATTTAAAACACATAAAAACATATAAGATCTGGATGCAAAAAGGGGTGAAGTGTCCCTTTAATGACTCTTTCTCTGGTGCTGCACATGTTGTCATTTTACTAGACTTTATGTAAGAGTATTTTATAGATCTGTTGTTAAAGACACAGATTACAACAGAACATACCAGGGCTGTGTAGAATAATCCACTGGTTTTGGAACCTGTATGGACACATGGAGAAAGAGAAGGATAGGGGTTACAGGAGCCTGCCGCAAACATGGACAAGATATGCACATGCACATGCTCTACAGAGGGAGGGAGACCCTAAACACTAATCATTGTGTGTATGTGTCTGTGAACATATAGACATTGATTTATTGAAGTTTCTGACTATCAAATCTACATCGATTTGATTTCTGGACTTTTTGAATTGCAGGTATTGGTTATTCTGGGTAATTATTTGGTTAAGCCCAGGCTCAGGGCTGGTGGTGCAGCCTTTTGGCCTACCACAAGGCCCCAGAGCTGATTGGCTGCCATGCAGCCAATGAGAAGACTTACACCATACCTGGCTACACCATCGTCTGTTCCAGAATACCAGCCAATAATAATAACAGTCAGGGGTGTAGCTAGCAATTCTGGGCCCCCTGCAAAGCTTTTCCACATGGGCCCCCCTTTCCCAGCCGTGCTGGGGTGGAGGTGATTTATGAGAAGGAGTATTTAAAGGGGAATTTCACCCATTTTCAACATTTTTTCTGAGAGCGTACAAATGCAACCAAATGAACCCTAACGGGTTCATTTGGTTCCATTTGTACACTCTCAGAAAAAAAGTCCATTAACATGATGAAATACATGTTGATGATGTCATCAAGATGTTTCACCATGTTAGTGGTTTTCTTCAGACCTCCATTTCGAGGAAACACAGAATGGGGGGGAAACGTTTTCAACATGTCCAAACATACAGCACCTCTAAGGTATACTAATGACATATTAGAATGTTGAAAATGGGTGGAATTCCCCTTTAAAATGTTTCAATCTGGTGCACAATATTTTTATAATAATTAATACAAATAAAACCTTATTAATCCAAGGTTTTAGTGGGCCTGGCTTTGGGCCCCCCTAAAATTGTCTAACTTTTCCCCACCTATCGATAACAGTAAGGAAGGATTGTGGTTGCTACGTACAGTAGCAACACAACGTTATTTTTGTTGCAATAAATATTTGAAATTTTTCAGCGTCACGTTTTTTTTTAAGGCATTTCTTTTTTCAGAAAATCTAAAAAGAGGTTAAATTAACAATATGTTGGTACAGAGAGGTTTCAACAATAATAAACAAGGACACCAGATAGATAAAGATAACATGTCAGTCAGATGACAGGCACTGACGCTATCACAGCCAGACGCTATGTATACGCACGCACGCACGCACACACACGCACGCACGCACGCACACACACACACACACGCACACACACACACACACACACACACTGTAGATATGCTGTCGTAAAGATAATCAGGACATTAGTGTGTTTTAGTGGTCATTAGGTCAAACCTGCACAGAGATACTATGAATAGAAAACAAACGCACCTGTTCAGAACACCACGTTGTAGTGTGTGTGTGTGTGTGTGTGTGTGTGTGTGTGTGTGTGTGTGTGTGTGTGTGTGTGTGTGTGTGGGGGGGTGTGTGTGTGTGTGTGTGTGTGTGTGTGTGTGTGTGTGTGTGTGCGTGTGTGTGGGACCGGTGCCAGTAAACGTTGCACAACAGTTCACACAGCTGCCAGTGATGACGCTGGTTGTGTAAGAGGTTTGTACAACAATAGAAAGTGGTTTAACAACCTACAGCTCTTATCACACCATGGGAAAAGTACAGTACAGCCTGGCGCATTCTGTGTGTGCTTGTAGAATTTACAACTTAGGCATTTAGAATTTTAACCAGAACAGTGGCCTTGTGGTTAGAGTGTCCGCCTTGGAACTGGGAGGCCGGGGTTCGATTCCCGGTCAGGTCATACCAAAAACTGTAAAAAAATGGGACCCAATGCACTCCCTGCTTGGCACTCAGCATCAAAGGGATGGATTGGGGGTCAAAATCAGCTAATGATTCCCGAGCGCAGCAAGCCGCAGCTCACCGCTCCTTGGAGCTCAACGATCCAAGTGTCAAAAGCAGAGAACCAATTTCACTGCAGTAACGTAGTGACAAATCAAGAGACTTTGACTTTTGACTAACATTTTTCCTGATACAGATATTTTCATATTCAGAGCATTTACAGCGTATCTACCCATCCCTAGTGGTCCCTCCTATAATACCACTCTGGACAAATGCAAAACACATTCAGAGAGAGAGAGAAGGTTTTATCAGCTTACACATGGACACGGTTTGACAGCGTCGCTTGGAAAGAAGCCAACCTCTTTAGTAGACAGAATCTTACCCTGAGAGAGAGAGAGAGAGAGAGAGAGAGAGAGAGAGAGAGAGAGAGAGAGAGAGAGGAGAGAGGACAGAGAGAGAGAGAGAGAGAGAGAGAGAGAGAGAGAGAGAGAGAGAGGACAGAGAGAGAGAGAGAGAGAGAGAGAGAGAGAGAGAGAGAGAGAGAGAGGAGAGAGAGACAGAGAGACAGAGACAGAGAGAGAGAGAGAGAGGGAGAGACAGAGAGAGAGAGAGAGAGAGAGAGAGAGAGAGAGAGAGAGACAGAGAGACAGAGAGACAGAGAGAGAGAGAGAGAGGGAGAGACAGAGAGAGAGAGAGAGAGAGAGAGAGAGAGAGAGAGAGAGAGAGAGAGAGAGAGAGAGAGAGAGAGAGAGAGAGAGAGAGAGAGTTAATTGTGTAGCTCTGGCGTTGCTCCAGGCTTCCTCTACAGTATGTACAGTATGTATTCCCATAACTCACAAACAATCAGCTTGTCACACAGGAACAGTTTTATTACTACTAACAGCCCTGGAGTTAATTAATGATTGGTGAAAGAAATATTGCCTGGAGGGAGAAAGAGAGAGAGACAGACAGACAGATTCTGGCAATACAATACTACTCTGTATCACTGCAAAAAAATTCTGAACTAAGCAAGTCTTGTAATCATAAATCTAGACTTAAAATATGATTGCTCTTGTTTTAAGAAGGATATACTAACCAAGAGAAGATTGTAGATTATCATAACCTTGTTAGAAAGAACATATTTCTAATCACAATAATTCTTACCAAGTACAATTCACTTACCCCACGGACAGATTATTTTGCTCGTTTCTAGTACTTGTACACTCAAATATACAGTATATATATTTTTTTTCTCAGATTTACTGCCTTTTTTGCTTTTTTGTTACGATCGTGCATGATAATATTACTGCAC
>CM076982.1:2506380-2518880 GCA_039105355.1 Benthosema pterotum
CCTGAATGTCGTTTGCACACGGGTAAATCAACTAGGGCTAGACGTCACTTCCTGATTTTTGACCCGGAACTTTTTGCTCAGATCGTCAGAGGACAGGTTAGTCAAGACACCAGAAATAAGCATGACGGCACCCCCCTCCTGTTTAGGCGATCTGGGGCTTCAAAATAAGGGTTTTTTTTTTACCGATTTCACTGGCTTGAGCCGTGGCAATGGGGAGAAAACGACGAAGATGCGCCCGCAGTCGATGTGTTAACATTGACAGTTTTACCACTACAACTTTCCAAAAGTTGTTTTAGGTTTTGTTTTATTAACATTCGTCCAGACACTGAAGTGCACATGCAGACTGTAGTCTCACAACGCACAGCGTGGCAACGAGACAGAGGAAATGTATTGCTGTTATTTTGCATTCTTGTCTGTAAAAGATAAGAACGCACACACACACACACACACAGACACACACACACACACACACACGCACACACACACACACACACACACACACACACACACACACACACACACACACACACACACACACACACACACACACTCACCTGCGTCTTGCCGGTGCTGGGCGGATCTGAAAGAGTTTTGACAGAGAGCAGACGATGGTGAGTTGTGGTGAACTTAGTGCTGGTGATCGTTGGTGATGGAGAGTGAGAGTGTTGTGGTGAACGGTGGAGTGTGACAGCAGCAGGGGGGGGCATGGTGCACGTGCGACACTCGCACCCCTTCACACACACATCAACAGTCACCTGCGTCCGCTGTGCCGCCGTGCACGCCCCACACACACACCCTTTAGGACACGCCGTGCACGCCCGACACACACACCCTTTAACACACACCGTGCACGCCCGACACACACACCCTTTAACACACACCGTGCACGCCCGACACACACACCCTTTAACACACACTAAACTCCGCTGGATCACACGACCAGAGCTGCAGTGATCCCTCATTGTGAACTGTACTTCTGAGTGCACTTATACTTCTTAGTGCACTTATACTTAGTGCACTTCACTAGGAGTCAGCTTTAATTCACACTGGTCCAGTTCAAAATATACACTTTAGTTCAGCATGAAGTCCGGCAGCACGAACGACGCTCACTCTCTCTGCTGTTTTACGACGGTCTGCAGCTTTGTTATAAAACAGTCCTGTTTCCACCAAATGTTCAAGCATTCCCTGTTGGTAGATCTCAGTCCAGACAAACAAAGATCCTGTTCCAAGAGAGACCCAGACAAAAACAATCGGACGAAATTAACTTCCTAGTCGAGTTTATTTATTCCAAGAAGGATTCTGAATAGTTTTCAGCAGATCAAAGCGATCAGAACAGCTGAAAAGATGCGATCAAAACAGCCCAGTCGAGCGTGGTTGGTTAGCGGTCGCCAAATTTGTTTTATCGAGCTCCAAAGATGCTGAAAAAACATCCACTCCTGAAGAAATGTGAGCTTAAATCCAGTGCAACAGGTTTATGGATATTTTTGAAGTAAAAGAAAATCCAAGTCCAATCTCAATCTCATCCTTCGTGATATTTTTGCGCTATGAAAACTCGTCCGATCTCGTTTCTGTCAGGAAATCTGTTCAACTCACACACACAAACACACACACACACACACATGTACACACACTCCTCTGTGTCGCTCTGATCAATCAAATTAGTCTCAAGTCCTGCAGACGACTTTCTCCCTGACGAAATATCCCACAGAATGCACAGGTGTAGTTCCAGGCAAATAGAATAGTATCTGCAGATGATGTAAATGCTGATAACACATCATATGTACTGTAACACACACACACAGGTGTTCCACCTTACAGAGACTGTACTGTTTTATCTTTATCCACCTGACAGGTGTAGGAGTGGGCGGGGCTGAGAGGAGGCAGGGGAGGGGCTAAGGGTTAGAGGCGGAGCCAACCTGGGGGTTTCTACTGTTCTCATTGGCTGGCCTGGAGAACGAGGGAACAGGCCACTCTCTCTCTGTGTCTCTCTCTCTCTCTCTCTCTAACGCGCGCGCACACACACACACACACACACACACACACACACACACACACACACACACACACACACACACACACACACACACACACACACACACACACACACACACACACACAGAAATATCTTGGGTTGTTTTGCATGCCATCGTGTTGGCAGACTGGGCATTGCCAAATTGCCCATACCTAGATCCGCCCTTGATTCAATATTTATCTATCTGTGTGTGTGTGTGTGTGTGTGTGTGTGTGTGTGTGTGTGTGTGTGTGTGTGTGTGTGTGTGTGTGTGTGTGTGTGTGTGTGTGTGTGTGTGTGTGTGTGTAAATATGTACACAGTGTACTGCTCTCTAGTAATATGAATCCACTGTAACAGAACAGAATGTTTTTATTGGCAAACAATAACCCTTTATGATATGTTTATGATATGGGTGTGCACGATATGGGTGCACACACACACACACACACACACACACACACATACTGGTACGGGTGGTTTATGAGGACATTCCACATCATACCAGTTTTTTCATGGATTATGGGGACCCACCTTTCCCATTGTCTTAGAGATATGCCGCAAAGACTAAAAAATTACCCTCAAAAACAGGAATATTTCTGTCTATTTGAACTTCAACAATTGTCAAAGGAGGTCAAGATTTTCACATACAAATGAAGTCAGACTTTTTGAGGATTATGAGGACAGGGCGGGGCAAGGTGGGACTTAGCAGAATAAGGCGTTTCCTAGCACAAAGGTGGTTTATGAAGACCTCCCTTACTTATTGGGACATTATCCATACACACACACACAATCATGGCAAAACCCTTGGTTATGAGGACCATACTGCTTTAACTGGACATTACCCATACACAAACACAGACACACACACAATCATGGCAAACCCCTTGGTTATGAGGACCATACTGCTTTAACTGGACGTTACCCATTCATCCATACTATAACTAAGGACATGAATGAATGAATGTCTGTCTCTCTGTCTGTCTGTCTGTCTGAAGCCACCAGAACTTCTCACAGACTGCACCAATCAGTCTGAATTTTCACAGTCATTGAGCATAATATGTGTTATAGACAGACAAAACCCCTTTTTCAAATTGTTAATGAATCATTAATTTAATAGTGCATTAATTTTTCCCCCATCGACTTAATATGGGACACTCCGACCGCCCCCTACCGTCACACACATCACAGGTCACCGTTCTCGGTGTTACCCCACTCTCATATTCCCACTGCTACACCAGCAATGCAGCTGATAATGGGCTATACAATTCAATTCCTATACACGCGGTATTGGTGTTGGGGAGGAGGAGGCGGCACGCCACCCCCCCCGCCCAGGGCTCTACAGTCGACTGGGTATCTCATTTGCGATACATTTATAATGCTACCGTACAGCGGTGGTGTTCGCTAAAAACAAGCCGATCTTCAAGCTAACAACAGCCGACTTGCATGGAATCGAGAGACCAAGTGCGCAAGGACAGTTGCATGCCGTTACTCACGCTCTGTCCAAAAAAAGCTGAATGACTTTCGACACCAACATGGAATATAAGCGCATGGACACGAGTGAGCCCTGGGTGCCTCGCATTGCCAAAAAGATAACCTCTGTGAGGTTGCCCAATTGGCAGGAGGCTCCAAAAACAGTCGAAGATGTCTTTTAAGGGGTTTTATTAAATCCCAGTAGTGCATATATACATTGAACAAAAAAAAAAACAGCAAAATAATATTGGCCAAAAAACAAAAGAAAGAACAGAGGAAAAACTAAGGCGAACTGAGGACTGACAAAAAAAATGCACTAGGCTATGGCCACTGTACAGGCCCTAGACACTCTCACACGTGTGTGTGCGCGCAGCACGGCTGGTAGACAGAATTGAAGAGCCTTCACAGCAGTCTCATTTTTATAGGGGTGGATCCCACCACTGAGAGGGTTCTCAATTAAGTCAATGCAGCAGATCTACAAGCTCACTGGACTCAAAATACAGGCAATATAAATCCATGGCAATAGATATTAGTTGTTAGACTAACATCCCTATGATTCACATCACTATATTGTATAGTAATCTGATATCAATCATTTCAGTCTGTAAACCACCCCTCTCTTCCCCACAGCACTTGGCACCTTCCACACTCTATTTCAGCCAATGGCTGCCTTTGCTCTGGTTTGGCAGTGGAGCTGAGCAGAGGAGGGCCAGTGCTGAGGTGGAGACAAAGGATGAATGAAATGTTTGATGATGAATGAAATGTTTTCTCTGAAATGACTGTATTATTTCAAGTTAATTCATTATAATGAACCAATGCATTGCCAGTTAAATTATTAATAATATTGAATACTCATTAAGAATAATAATGAACTAAATGAAATGAATTATTGCAACCATGCACAAACAATGTCTCTTAGCCCTCCGCCCCACACCCCACAGTCACTTGCAGTAGCACCCAACCCGGCCGGTGATGGTATAATGATTGGCTGCCTCTGTGTGTTTGTGTGTGTGTGCTTCTTTAGATAGTTTTTGGGCACGGGCTGCCCCGTGACAGCCTCGTCTCGCAACGGGTCGGATGTGTGACCACTGTTCAACAACAGCAGGGACGTGCAACTTTTCCTATGCGTGTGTGTGCGCCCACAAACGTCTCCCTCCGAGTCTGCACTGGGTTAAAACAGTGGGTTTCACCAGTGGTCCCCAGGTTAAATGATGGACATGGTGAACCAGATGTAGCTTTTTGGGAGCTTAAAATATCTGAATTAGCCCAAGTCTACACAACTACAGAATGAAGAAGATTAATGGCCAGCTTCATCTGTGTGATTTACCATTTCCCATGTACAAATATGTGAAGTAAACATCAGAGATGCTCGCTACAAGCTGCAACTAGGACCTATGCTAACTGATGCAGATCTCCTGAGGCACGACTCCCTGATCCCACAGTTGGAACATTGTCAGCAGGTGTCTCAGGGTCGCTGGTGTTTCGCCCCTTAACCTGAACACCTCTCCTGAGTGGGGCAGCAGACTGACCAGCCTTCACCAGCAGAAGGGTTCCACCTGTGGGCTCTTTCCATCTACGGCTGGGGGGGGGGGGGGGGGGGGCAAATTTGCAAGGCAGGGGCGTCACTCCCTGAGCCAGGTCTATCTGAACGAGGCCGCATACCCTGACACCTCTCCTGAGCGGGGCGGCAACGGCTGACTAGCCGTCACCGGCGGAAGGGTTCCAAACGTGGGCTCTTTTCATCCACAGCCATCTTGAGCGGGACTCGGCTGCTGCGGTAATGTCCCTGATGGCACTCTTCAGCTGACTAGGTTCCTTCCCGACCTTCCGCAGGAAGCAGTTCACCGACTTTGCCGGGAACCCGCGGCAGCAGACTTCAATGGGGTAGCAGGTTGCTTGCCACCCCTTTAACACAGCTTCATCGATCAAGTCCTGGTATTTGTCTCTTTTCAGTTGGTCTGATACAGCCAGCCTCTTCTCCCAGGGTACCGTGAGTTCAGCGACGATGATGGTTTTTGTGCTCCTCGACAGCAATACCAGATCTGGTCGAAGGGAAGTCACTGCCATGTCTTGCGGGAAAACAAGTTTCCTCTTCAGGTCCACGTTCAACTCCCAATCTGAAGCGACTTGCAAGGTACTGGGTCGGGTCTTGGTTGCTGTTCCGGTCTTTCCATGAACCTTAGATCCTTCCCTGATGAAGGCTTCATATCCATGTGAAAGTTGTGGCACAGAACGCCTATTTAGTCAAATATCTCCACTTTTCACGAGACACACACGCAGACATCTCTCCCTTCGGGCGAAGGGGATCATAATACCAGCTGCACCTGATCACTGCAAACGTCATCAGGCTAAGACAAAAAGTTCGGGGAACACAATTGCCTGGTGCATTGCGATAGGGGCTGGGTAATTAATCACACCACCTGCCAATTGTGTTCCCAAAATCTTTGTGTTAGCCTGATGACGTTTGCAGCGATCAGAGGAAGTTGTCAAAATGCGTTCAGCTGGTATTATGAGCCCCTTTGCCCGAGTCTGTGTGTGTCTCGTGAAAAATGGAGATATTTGACTAAATAGGCGTTTTGAGCCACAACTTTCACATGGATATGAAACTAGAGGACTATATCGCACTCCACGTCTTTGGAATTATTTAATGGGTAAGTAAACAGGGAATAATGAGTATGAAAAGAGCACCAACATTTAAATGTTACCACAAGTCATGGCTCGTGAAGTATGGCTTTATTCTTGAAAAAGAATAATAGCCATGTAGGGCTAATTCAACGGGTAAGGTCCTAGTATACACAAACGCAGACACACACACAATCATGGCACACCCCTTGGTTATGAGGACCATACTGCTTTAACTGGACGTTACCCATACACACAAACACAGACACAGACACACACACACACACACACACAATCATGACAAAACCCTGGGCTATGAGGACTACCAGGTTTAACTGGACATTGACCATAGCAGGAGTGCAAAATGCCAACAGACTGGCCAGTTGTGTGAAGAACCCCCCCCTCCACACACACACACACAGAGTATCATGACAAAACCCTGGGCTATGAGGACTACCAGGTTTAACTGGACATTGACCATAGCAGGAGAGTGAAGAACGTCCCCACCTCCATACACACACACACTATCATGACAAAACCCTGGGCTATGAGGACTATAGGACAGGTTTAACTGGACCTGACCCAATCAAATGATGCCACAGAACTTATTTCTCAGTCACCGGGTCTCTTGTAATAACCTGAATAATTGATACTGCAACCAGTTATTTAAATTCCTGTGTTGATATTGTCATTAGAAAAACTGAATTTACCCAAATGACAAAGCATACTCTGCTGTCGGGTCAAAAACTCCAAAATGTTAATTTTCAAATGGAACACAACCACCCTGAAGAATAAACATTGTATTGTACTCTTACATCGATTGAGTTAGGCATATAGAAATTTGATTTATTGAAGAGTATACAACCTTGTTCATAACCTTTGTACTGATACATTGTTGTACTGGTTCCTTGTTTGTTTCTTGTTGTTCTGTTCTTGCTTTGGCAATGTAAACGTATGTTTTCTCATGCTAATAAAGCCAATTGAATTGAATTGAATTGTCTATTCGCTCACATGGCAGTGAATGCTGGACCCTGAAGCCAAACCAGCTGAAGTCTCCAGACGGGCTATTAAAAAAAAAAAAAAAAAAACATTGTGTACAGTACCAAACTTCAAAAGGCGTGTACGTGATACCACAAGAATTGGTGTAAGTGAATATGAAGGGTTAGGGCAGAGAGCGACAGCACTGTTTGTCCAGAGCACACAATACTTTGTATCAGTCCATAATGCATAAATAGCAGCATGAACTGACTCCTGACTAGGAGTCAGTTCATGCTGAGTCAGTAGGCTGCAAAGAGTCAGAAAGAGGGAGCAAGATAAGTGTTTCCTCCAATTTTATATTCAAGAAGATGGGCCTTCATAGAAAAAAGAAAAAAAAAGAAGATTGTTTTGAAGTGTTGAAATATGCTGAAAAGCCATGATTGAGTCATGTGTCAAAAATGCCCTGAGGAGAAAATTCAACATAAAATAGTGCTGTACTATTGGCAAAAAAAAATAAATGTACTAAATGAAAAATGAAACAAGGACAATTGCTGACGCGGGTTTAGCACCCAGTGGCACGCAAAATGCAGGAGAGACCTCAGCTTTTTGCCAGAGTGTGAGTGTGTAAAGTGCTGGCCTTTGACCATAGCGTTACAGTGAATACTATTATGGCAGGGAAAATGACCAGGGGGTACACTAGACAAGATATGTTGTGGTGGGGTATATAAGTCAGCTCCTATTAAAGTGTCTCTCAAGTTTTTGGCCCACTTGTGGGCAAAGATAGGAAAGTTTCTAAAAACTGAACCAATGCTGGGGTCAGAAGACAAGATGTGCCAGTGATTTTGAATGACCTTATGAATGTCGCTAGAAGCAGAAGAAAAGGTAGTAGCACAGAGTATTCTGTTGGACCCTTTAGAAGGCACCGTCTTGGGAGATAGTAGGTCTTCCCTTTTAACCTCTTTTGACCTCTAGCTCTCTCTAGAGCCTGATTTAAAACAGTGTGACTATAGCCTTTAGAGGCAAACCTAGAACACAGTGCAGCAGCCTGCTCTTCAAAAGTGACATCAGATTTTTCTCACTCTGACAAACTGACTATAGGGTAAACTTTTCTGTTGGATGTCCATGTGGATGGTAACTGGAGTAGTGTAGAAGACTATTACGATCAGTTTCGTTTCTGTGAACAATGGCATCAACTACATTTGTTTTATGGACCTGTACGTCTAGGAAGGAGACAGTGTTGGCTGTGTTCCATGGTGAACTAAGTAAGCCCTAAGTAAGACTTAAAGTCAAAAAGTTTCTATAACGAGCCTCTGAAGACTAAATGACTAAATGTCATCTACAGTATATACCAAGACTTAATTGAAGCAGAAAACGGGTTATTATTATATATGAAATCTTCCTCAAATTTCCCCATAAAGAAGTTTGCAAAATTGGAGAACAGGGGCTACCCATGCTGACCCCTGACACTGAAGATAGTATGAATTCTCAAATTTTTTGTTTAAATCCAAATTTGTGTGTTCAACCAGGAAACCAGTCAGGGGAATCTTGCTTTCTCTTTGGTCCAAATAATAGGTCCAAATAATAGGCTAAGACACTGAGGCCCTCTTGATTGGGAACATTAGTGTACAATGAGGCTATATCAAGGCTACATAGATAGTCATTCTCCTGAATGTTACCAATAGATTCAATTTCGTTAAAAAAATCAGTAGTGTCTTTTAAAAAAAAGAGGGAGCTGGTTGACCAAAACCTTTGATATGTCTGTCAATATACTGTGATAAGGGCTCTGTTAGAGATTGGTTACCCGCTACAATGGGGCAAGCTGGAACAAGTTCAACCAGAGACTTGTGGATTTTGGGCAGACAGTGGAATAAGGGACGGACAGGATGTTTTTGAAAAAGAAAACTAAATTCATCTTTAGAGATCAGAAATTCACTCAAAGCATTGGTAAAAAATGATTCAATTTCTTGAGAGAATTTCGTGGTGGGGTCACCATTTAAAGGGGTATAGAACTCAGTGTTACTAAGTTCTCTTTCCTATGAGTCTTTCCTCTTTCCTATGAGTCTTTGTTTTTAATAACCATGAACTGAACTTTAGAGTGCTGGCATATTTTTCCATTTTTTACGCGAAACAAAGGCACCTATGGTTGAGCTAAAGTGTTTACAATTCATAATCTAAGCACTTAGCAGACGTTTTTAATCCAAAGCGATTTGCAATCATCATCATGATACTTCAATTCAATCACATACAAGTATCTAATCAAGGAAAAAACGGGCGGACAGTAAGCAGGTAATACAACATCATTATACAACAAATGCATATAAATATTGGTCTAATCTAAGGGCTAAAGTGGAGCGAGAGTGTTGAGTCTTTAGATCACACCATCATTTAGGGAGTGAGTCTGTAATTCTGTTTTATTTTTTTATTTTTAAAGATTTATTTGTGTGTGGGGGGCTTATTTGATAGGACAGTAGACTGACAGTATAGGGGGTGAGAGATGGGGAGATCAGATCACACAGGCGACACCGTCCAGGCATCATAGCCCAGGCACATTTCTCCATTCCGACATCCCCCCATTCCAACACCTAAACCTAACAGTACTCCCATTCTGACAATTAAGAATTGAATGTCGGAGTGGCAGGATGTCGGAATGGAGAGCGGTTCCCTCATAGCCTATGTGGAGTGCAATCGGACCATTAACCCAGCAGGAACCCCCCGATTCAAATATTTTTGCTGAGTGCCAAGCTGGAAGATATTGGGTCTCTCTTTTCTCACACTCACACACACTATCATGACAAAACCATGGGCTATGAGGACTACCAGGTTTAAGTGGACATTGACCATAGCAGGAGCACAAAATACCAACAACCTGGTCAGTTGTGTGAAGAACCTCCCCACACACACACACACAGTATCATGACAAAACCGTGGGCTATGAGGACTACCAGGTTTAACTGGACATTCACCATAGCAGGAGCACAAAATACCAACAAATTGGCCAGTTGTGTGAAGATCCCCCCCCCACACACACACAAACACACACACACACACACAGTATCATGACAAAACCCGGGGCTATGAGGACTACCAGGTTTAACTGGACATTCACCATAGCAGGAGCACAAAAACCTCCACACACACACACGATCATGACAAAACCGTGGGCTATGAGGACTACCATGTTTAAATGGACCTGACCCAATCAAATGCTCCCACAGGACTTATTTCTTAGACACCAGGTCTATTGTAATAACCCTGAATTATTGATACTGTAACCAGTTATTTCAATTCCTGTGTTGATGTCATTAGAAAAACAGAATTTACCCCAATGACAAAGCATACTCTGCTGTTGGGTCAAAAACTCCATTAATTTTTCAGGAAAAGGTCTGTCCAATAGCTGGCAGTGCAGTACAGCTACTCAGATGATGTACTGCACTGCCATCTATTGGACAGACCACAGGTGTAATGACACCACTAAGGATGACAGACATCTGAACATCACATTTTGACATTAAGGGTGAGATGCAAAACCTTTTGCGTCAATGGAAGCAATTATAAATAGATGGGCATCTCCTAAACCGTGTTGGGAATATTACTTTACCTTGTTAATATATTACTTATTATTACCTTCATTTTAAAGCAATTATATTACAATATTACTGTCTGAGCTAGTGTAATATATTACTATTACTTAAAAAACTTTTACAAAATAAATTAGATGTTTAGTATCACTATTAATCAAATACTGCGTAGGTCAGTGGCATACCTACAATAAAGCAAGCACACTTGGTTATCTGGCCAAATCCATATGAAATCAACTTGAAAAAACATAACTCCTGAAAATAGTCCTGGCGTAGACCTACCTCATCCTACTCAGCTATGGAGCTAAATGTAGACCTACCTCATCCTACTCGGCTATGGACAGTTAACACAGGAGTTAAGTGTATTCCTTGAATTCATGGAAGCCAGTAAATAATTTGATGACAAATTATAGAAAATAATAGTTGTCAAGATGATTTCACAAGAACTCTTGCAACGAGGCAGAAAGAAAAGTATACCATAATATATTAGAATTTTTTGTATATATATATATATATATATATATATATATATATATATATACACACACACACACACACACACCGTAAAATACCAAATAGTAGCCCGGGCTGTTATTATGCAAAATCCATTTGGACCCCGGGCGCTTATTAGGTACTGGGCTGTTATTTGCAGTAGGCTGTTATTTATTTTTGCACCGTCCTGCACAGGGCCATTATTTCATTACAGTTTCTGTTGAACATGTTTTTAGTGCAAAATTAAAAGGTATAATAAACATATGTATAGCAGGCAAAGTTATTGACTTTTTGATTTAATATTTAGAATAGGAGACCTTATAGGCAGCATTGCTTAATAGATCTGACCCAGATTCAGACTGGCATGATTGACTGTAATTACTTAATTGGTTGCACACTGCACAGCTGTGTAACTTTTTACATTTTAGAATATTGTAATATATAGCCTCAGTATATTCTTTCAATTGAGGTTTGGCCTTACAGAATACATGGTGCCCAGTTTTTCAATCAAATCAATCAAATGAACCGCTGGGAAAGCACCTATACTAATTAAGACAAGAGTAGGGCCAAAGCACGTGTGCTCGCTCTAAACTGCGTAGCCTACAGGACGATACTCTCTTCATATTGTTTGATGAAGTCATATAAAACGTGACCTATAGCTATACCCATTGAAAATATAAAATATATAAAATGTACACTGTATTTACGAGTAGGAATTACAGCAATCGCTTGAAAAACGAGTGAGGAAGGGACATTTGAAATCTCAACTCATCTCATCTCAACAGCGCATCGCGGAGTCGAAGCGCTGCGCTGACGCTTGGATTTAGTATGGTGAGTGCGTGTGCGCAAACGTAGATCGGTGCACGAAATGACAGTAGACCTAAACGTTTGACAGAATACGCAGTCTGAGTTTTAAAAAATCGTTGTATTGTGGCTGTGTATGGCAGAATTAAACATGTATTTTGGGGAGGTGGAGAACTGCTGTCGCATTGTGACATGCGATATGCTGACGGCATGGTGCGCGTCAGGCAGAAATGAGGAGGTCTGCAAACGCCATACACTATAATAGTATTTAATATGTTTGCAAATAACAGCTCATGGGCGCTTATTTGGACGTGGGCGGTTATTTGGACGAGGCGGTTATTAAGCAAAATGGTGTGGGGACATGGGCGGTTATTTGGTAGTGGGCGGGTGTTTGAGTAAGGGCTGTTATTTGGTATTTTACGGTATATATATATATATATATATATATATATATATATATATATATATATATATATATATATATATATATATATATATATATATATATATATATATATACTGTATATATATATACTGTGTGTGT
>CM076982.1:2526380-2528880 GCA_039105355.1 Benthosema pterotum
GAGAGAGAGAGAGAGAGAGAGGTAGGCGCTCATCACCACTGCGCTACTGTGTGAAAGTGAAGAAATGAGTGAGGTTGTAACTTTATAAACTTTATGCGAAAATATGCGAGGATTATGAAATCACGCGATGCCGACATAATGCGCATATTTTGCGCGGAAATAGGCAAAATACGTAATTATGCGTGAATTGCGCGCCCTTTTAGAAATAAATTGATGGTCGCATAATGCGCGCCTTTTGCTTGATTATGCAATGGATTCTGCGATCGCATAATCGCGTTTTTCTGGAGGGCCTAATAAGCGCTTTAATTTGAAATATCTTGGGTTGTTTTGCATCGTGTTTGGTGGGGCAGACTGGGTATTTAGGTGGGCATTGCCCCCCCCCCATGCCCATGCGTAGATCCGCCCCTGCCGTACCTTTCTGTTGTCCTTGTCAGACGTAGGGTTGTTGGTGACCTTGAAGAGGTGAAGGTCGATGACCTCTTTCATCTCATAGTTGTCTCCACGGCGTTTACACACTATCACTGCCGCGTCGAACAGGAAGATGTGGCTGCAAGAAACACAAACTAATGATTCTGGGAAGGTTTTACCCTTGGTTGGATGCTGAAAATAATCCAATCTACAAAGGCTACAAGGGCTCCTTCTGAGCTTGTAGATCTGACATTTTCACTAGTTTGGGTAATGCAGGGAATACATAAAATCTCTCTTTAGGGTCTGGAAGTAAAGGATCAAGAAACTAATCCTCTAAATCAGTCTTTTCCAACCTTTTTCATGCCTCTATTAACCCATTGTAGACTATCCCGATTCTAAAAATGTCTTTGAAATACTAACCTAAGTGTACTGGAAAACTTCAAATTATTGTGTAACACCATCAAATTTTTGACACTGTTTGATACTGTACATACTGTACAGAACGCATATTGGTGTTCCCGTCAACTAGGGTAAAACTACCACTATGGGTTAACACCAAGGAATGTGTGTCTGACGTCCCTTACGGGTCCATTTGGTATCATTTGATGTATATCTGTACTCTCAGAGTGGTCTGGTAATGTTTGCATATGTACACCAGGGGTGCCCAAAAGGTAGATGGTGATCTACCAGTAGATCACACAGACCATGCAGGTAGATCACATGACAGTCCCCATAGATCTGTAACTCTTGAGAGTGTAAAAATGAAACCAAATGAACCCTTACGGGTCCATTTGTTTTTTTTAACACTCTCAAGAGACTATGCAATTAGAAACTAGAGAATAAGTGTTATATTGACCAATGTTTTTCCAGTTCTCTTTCCCAAATGTGGACAAAAACGTGAAAGTTCTTAGTTTTGCGTGCAAGAGACAAAACTCGACATCACAAACTGTCAACTCAAACCCCAAATACTGTCAAATGTCACTAGTAGCATATGCAAGAAAACCTTACAATTCACTCGCTCTATATTTCATTTTAAGAACATTATTCTTCTTAAATTTGTAAGTAACACCGTCACCAATATTTCTCAAACTTTCCCTGGGGTCTTGAAATGGATTTTCAGTAATGGAACATTCACATGTTTGATGTGTAGATCTTGTTGAGACGCTCATTTTGAAAGTAGCTCTCAAGCCCAAAAGTGTCCAGCCCCGCTGTACTCTATATGATCTGTATTGAACTTGAAGGAGTTTTTGGAGAGTTAACATTCATTCTAGCTAACTGATTACTTCGACAGACACCTGCAGAGTTATGTCACAAGCAGTGTTGGGAATAATACTTTACCTTGTTAATACATTACTTATTACTTAATACCTCCATTTTAAAGCAATATATTATATTACAATATTACTGTCTAAGCAAGTGTAACATATTAGTATTACTATTACATATTACCTAAAAAAAACTTTTTACAAAAGTTATAATTAAATATTTAGTGTCACAATTAATCAAATATTGTGTAGACCAGTGGCATACCTATAATAAAGAAAGCGCACTTGGTTATCTGGACAAATCCATATGAAATCAACTTGAAAAAACGTCACTCCTGAATAAATAATTTGCTGACAAATGATAGAAAATAAGTAATTATTTCAGTTCTGCAGTTGTCAAGATAATTTTACAAGAACACTTGCAACGAGACAGATGGACAAAGTAATATTGAAAGTAATGCAGTGATTCAGAAAGAAAAGTATAATATACTAGATTTTTTTTGTTCAGTAATATATTTATATTACAAGTTACTGCATTTTGGTAATATATTATGTAATATATTAAGTTACGTAGTGCACATGTCCCAACACTGGTCACAAGCAGCCTACATATTGATTGCAGAGAAAGATCAATAAAAAGGAACGAAGGATTTAAAGCCTGCAAGGACCCTCAACTCATTTCATTAAGGAATTAGGGAAATGTCCACGGAACCCTGAGATGAGAGGAAATACACCACAAACTGTAACTGACAGGTTTGACTGATTCATGGTCACACATGAGATTTATGAGTATAATGATATACTGTATGAGTATTATTATTATTTTT
>CM076982.1:2531380-2533880 GCA_039105355.1 Benthosema pterotum
ATGTTTGGTGGGGCAGTCTGGGCATTTAGGGGGGCATTTAGGTAGGGGGGCATTTAGGTAGGGGGGCATTTAGGTAGGGCAGACGGGGCATTTAGGGGGACATTGCGTCTAGCGCCCCCTACAGGCCACTAACCTTCATAGCGTCTAGCGCCCCCTACAGGTTACTAACCTTCATAGCGTCTAGCGCCCCCTACAGGTCACTAACCTTCATAGCGTCTAGCGCCCCCTACAGGTTACTAACCTTCATAGCGTCTAGCGCCCCCTACAGGTTACTAACCTTCATAGCGTCTAGCGCCCCCTACAGGTTACTAACCTTCATAGCGTCTAGCGCCCCCTACAGGTTACTAACCTTCATAGCGTCTAGCGCCCCCTACAGGTTACTAACCTTCATAGCGTCTAGCGCCCCCTACAGGTTACTAACCTTCATAGCGTCTAGCGCCCCCCTCAGGTTCCTCTTGTCAGCAGCATCATGTGTGTGTTTTAACAACTCCTGTTGTAATCAAACACAAAACAAAACGTTGTGATCAGAATTGATGATGCACAGATGGTCAGAGTGATTGTAAGTAAGTGAGTAAACTTTATTTATATAGCAGCTTTCATAGAGAGAGTTCACAAAGTGCTGTACAATGTAAGTAAGTGAGTAAACTTTATTTATATAGCAGCTTTCATAGAGAGAGTTCACAAAGTGCTGTACAATGCGATTAAAAAAAATACAATGATCAAGGTAGATTGATGCCCAATGTGATTTGGTGTGGAATTCTCCTTTATGGTTAGGTTTTACTGAGGGGTCCCCTGGGCGCTTTTCAGATGCCACCCGAAATAAAGCAGCGGGGTTGGGAAGGAGCGCTTGTTTTAACTGCCGGCTACTACTAGTAGGGCGGGGCGAAGGAAGTTTTACTGAGGTTATGGTTAGGGTTAGAGTTAGGTTAGGTTTAGGCATAGGTTTACTGAGGTTAAGTTTAGGGTTAGGGTTAGGTATAGGCATAGCCTAGTTTTACTGGGGTTATGTTTAGGGTTAGGTTGTGGTAAAAGACTTCAATGTTTTGTATCTTACAACATTATGTACGAGTACAATACAGAGAATATTTGCATCCGCCATCTTCGTTGAAGGAGTCTATAGGTCTGAGATAAATAATCTTAATTATCTTTCATAGTGGTTTAAGCCATGTGGAAATGTTGTGTTCAGTTTTAAAATCCATTGTTTTTCTGCAAACTTTCTCTCTCCCTCTGTCCATGTTTGATTGGATTCTAATCCACACACTTCCATTGCCCCAATTCCATGTCCCATAAAATGTTCTACTATTAGGGACATCTCTTTGGCATTTTTTATGTTATATCTATGTTGGTTGAGTCTATCTGCTATTGTGTTTCTGGTTTCCCCTACATATTGTAACTTGCATTTGTTGCATGTGATTAGATAGACACAGTTTTTTGTGGCCGTTGTAATGTTTTGTTTTATCCCTATCATGATTTTCGTTGATCTATTCTTCACTAGTGGTTTGGGTTTAAAGTAATCTGGGCTTTTAGGGAGGGTTCTGTTTGTTCCTTTGAGTTTGCTGTGGACTAGGTAATCTTTTAAGTTTTTATTTTTTCTGTAGGCGGGTATTACTTTGTACCCCTCTAGTGGATCTTCTGCCCTTCTTGCAAAGTTTCTTTTGATCCTTCTGCTAGCTATTTTGCTTAATGTTGAATATGTGGTTACTAGAGCAATTTGGGGTCTCCCATCCCTCTCTTTCACCTCTCGAAAGGTGTCAAAGGTGTTTCTTAGAAAGGTCCTTGTGTACCCCCGTTGTTTTAGGGCATTAAATAGAGTTTTACATGCTAATTTAAAATCGCTTTGTTGTGTACAGATGCGACTGAACCTTAGAAGTTAATTATGATTTCACTATACCTCTGTATGTGTGTGGTGGGTGGAAGGATGTTTTATGTAAAAGTGCATGTGTGTCTGTTTCTTTAAAGTAAACTTTAAGATCCAGTTTCCCGCTTGTGCTAAAGTTTGGTCCTTTGAATACTGTAACATCTAGGAAATCAATTTTTTCTGTGCTTGTAGTGTATTTGATTGTAATTGATCTATGGTGTGTGTTTAAAATATTAATGAATTCTTGGAACTCTTGTTCTGAATGAGTCCATGTTCCAAAAATGTCATCAAGGAACCTAAAATATTGTGTGGGTCTAAGTCTACACTTTTTTAGAGCTGTTTCCTCCCATAGAGCCATGTAGATGTTTGCATAGGAAGGAGCAAACCGTTTTCCCATCGCTGTACCCTTTGTTTGAAGGTAAAATTTATCGTTAAATTGGAAGTCATTCTTGGTCAGATTTAGATGTAGTAATTCTAGTAATTCTGCATCTGGGCGCTTACTGTCTGGATATTTCTTGAACATTTCCTTTACCGCCTGTAGTCCGGCGTCTGTCTCTATGTTTGTGTACAGACTGTCTATGTCAATGGAAAATAAAATTGCATTTTGCGGTACAGTTATGGCCTTGATTTTTTCAACAAAGT
>CM076982.1:2538880-2556402 GCA_039105355.1 Benthosema pterotum
TGCGTACCTCTAGCTTCATGCGGACTCCCTCCTTCTCCTTACAGATCAGTGTGTGTGTGTGTGTGTGTGTGTGTGTGTGTGTGTGTGTGTGTGTGTGTGTGTGTGTGTGTGTGTGTGTGTGCGTGCATGTACCTCTAGCTTCATGCGGACTCCCTCCTTCTCCTTACAGATCAGGTCCAGATGAGCGATGGCTGATTCTACCTGACTGCAGTATTTACCATAGATCAATAACCTGAGACAGGTAGAGACAGAGAGACAGGTAGAGACAGAGAGACAGGTAGAGAGACAGGTAGAGAGACAGAGAGACAGGTAGAGACAGAGAGACAGGTAGAGACAGAGAGACAGAGAGACAGTTAGAGACACAGACAGACACATCCGTGGGAGGCGTAAATGCCTCTTCAGAGCACAATACAGAGAGAGGGTCAGCAGCACACATACCTCTCCTTGAAGGTGATGAAGATCTGGTAGAGGTTCTGAGCGTTCTTGTTGGTGATGGAGTCCTGGATCTCCACCAGTAGACTTCTGTGAACTTTCACCAGGTCCTGTGAGAGGACATGGTTGAATAATAATAATAATTCGTTAGCATTCATGCGAAACATGACAACATGGAATCTGTCCGTCAGTGTAGAAGAGGTGAGGGGAGGAGGCCCCGCTTCAGGTACGCAATAAAGATGAAAACTCTGCGTCTAGCCTGGCTCAGTCCTGAATCAGCACCTTCAAAATACTAGCTTATTTCTTCCCTGTGATTCAAGGACTGGCTTCCCTGCCTTTGGGGCTGTTTGTGCCGGTTGGAAATCCAATCTCAGCACCTGATTGGCCAACAGCCCTGTCAATCACTTCGTTTCACTTCATCATTCTTTAAAGAAGCGTCAGCTTTTAAATTTTATAAACATTATTGTCTCCACCGTAAGGTGGTGACTATGGAACGCACCCCGTCATTCCGCCCGTGTCTGTACCCGTCATTCCGCCCGTGTCTGTACCCCGTCATTCGGTCCCGTTTGTGATGTAATGATGACGTCATAGATCTTATAGCTGAGCCGGACGGTGGAGACCTATACCCCATAGGGGCACAACTCTATTTCATGTCCTGTGCTTCCGCAACCATAGCCTGATCCATCCAAATACGTCAAAATGATGTCATATCTTCCATAGACTGTGCACAGGTGACGTAAGAACATAAGGATGAGTCAAAAAAAGTTGCTCATTTAAGGTTGAGAAGAGAAGCTGGAAAGTAAGAAAGACAAAAATCTCCAATTTAGGATCAAATTGATTGTTTACTTGTTGGTGTTGGACTACATGAATTCGCCTAGAAACTTGGTGTCAAATAGCTTGGAATACCAACACTCCATTCAGGAAGATTCAAGAATAGGTGGCTAGGAGATCTCGGTGAATAAATCTCAAAACCCTTTGACAAAGGTGTTGGACTACATGAATTCGCCTAGAAACTTGGTGTCAAATAACTTGGAGTCCCAACACTCCACGAACGGTGCACCGGCGCACACCGATCGCTTGACTTGCGCCCGCTCTGCTTACACAAGTAATGACATTTGTGACAATGTCATTGGCTGATTCACGGAATGTGAACACATGAAGTATGACGACAAGAGTGCTCCTCACTTCACTTCAAGTGTGACTTCTATTCTGTCAGTCACTGTCGGCTGCCAGTTCCCACCTGAGGTCGTGTGGTAGTTCTGACTGCTCCACACCGTACTGAACAACTGATAACTTACATAATGTCTTGAGGCTCGGACTGCAGTCTAAGACATACAGGTCATCAGGGGGTGAGCGTCGATATGTTCCATCCTCTACGATCTCTTTGATTCTTCCAAAGAGGATGACGCGATCTCCAACCTTGCAGCAGCACATCCCAGAGATCGGAGGCGGGCCTTTCCCCTTGGGCTCAACCTTCGTCCAGGAGAATGTCTCTGGAGTGAATCTCCACACATCATTGAGGTATCCTCCACTGCCATAACCACCAAATATGTACAGGTCTCCATTGTAGGTAAAAGCTGAATGACGGCAACGTTGATCAGGAAGATGTATTGTATGATGTGTGTCCAGCCAGTGGTTGTTCTCTGTGTCAAACACTCTAGTGGTGTTGTAGTGTTGACCCCAGCGTTTTAGTGTGCTGTAGTGTTGACCCCAGCCTCCAAATACAAACATTTTTGTCCCAATGATAGTGGCAGAGTGTTGATCTGAAACAGGAGGTTCAGGTCCTCTGGTGTTAACTAAAGACCAGACCATAGTGCTGGTGTCCAACTTGTACGTGTCATTACTAGTGTATCTAGCTCCTCTGGTGTGTCCTCCATGGACATACATGACCTTCCCCAAGACACAGGCTGAATGGCCCGTCCTCACTTCAGGGACAGTGCCAGAAACCTGTGGTTTGGACCATGTGCGCGTGTCCACAACAAACCCATAAAGCAGATTACAGTATTTGTGTGTGTCATATTCATACCCTCCCCATATGTAAACAACATTCCCAATCAGCACAGCTGTGTGGCCGAAGCGCCTGGAGAGAACCTCTATTCCTGGTGCTGTCACTGTAGTCAACTTCTTCCAGTGCAAAGACACCGTGTTGAAGACCTGCACAATCTGGTCGTCATTGCTCTCGACGGCATTCCAAATTCCAAATTGGTACAGCTCGAGTCCCACCGCTACAGCAACGCCACCATGTGTGTGATCCTTTCTGATGTAACGTCCAGGAAAACATCTTTAGCACAACATTTAACAGTGGACTGAATAAGCCTCTTGGCCTCCTGCTCTGGCGGTGAATGTTAATGCGCTCTCATGTTAATGTGGGACGTCCTCATGATAGTTGTCTGTGTGTTGGTTCCCATAGCAGCAGTTTACTGGCTGGCAGCTGTTGGTGTCTTGATGCCCATATATGGGCATAAAAGGGACCCAGACAGATTACGGAGTACAATGGATATTGGATAGCCGGGCCATGGATCTCCAACTCCACAATCGTTATCGACTCTACTGCTGGGCACCGGTCTAGCAAATCACTTCTGGGCGACCGCATCATCTTACAACATTAATTACAGCATAATGTCACATGTTTACTCGACAGGTGACAATGTTTGTTTAGGATACCAAACAAACAATGCATCTTCATTGGCAATGTCGTTTTTTAAAAAACAATCATGGTTGTTAAAACAAACGCTAAAGCTAGCAATCCTCACAAATGTGGAGGTCTCTGGGACAACAGTGGTTAGTGAGGCTGTTCATGCTTGGCTAACAAATAGTCCCACGGCTATCATTTGTCTCAAACGTACATATTTCGATACTTTTTTAAATATATATATATATATATATATATATATATATATATATATATATATATATATATAATATATATATATATATATATATATTCCTTTTTTTGTATTTTTATGCATCATAGCAATGGTTCTGGTTGAATAATAAATGAAAATAAGTGAAAACCTCTTCATTACAACAATGTTCGTTTTTTATTTGGAACATTTTAGAACATGTTTGGGTGCTCCTATGGAGAGAACAAAGGTAGAGCAATCCTACCTTCAGGTTGGTTATAGGGCCATTATTTCATTATAGTTTCTGTTCAACATATTTCTAGTGCAAATTTAAAAGATATGATAAAACGCCCTCTGTCCGTGCACGTAGCCCGTATGTGCCCTCGATGTGTCCGTTATATGACGTCATGACGACGTCATAGTTGAGCTAGGAGGGCTTTGAGCTAGGAGGACCCTTGCGGCTCCTGAGATGAGTCGAGGTAGGGGGGCCTGATCTGGGAGGAGGGTGAGCCTTGAGATGATTTGTTAGATGATGACAAAGTTAGGAGCCAGAGGTAGAATGAGCTTTGAGATGACATCATAAAGAGTGAGATAGAGAAGATGACGTCATAGATAGTAGTATTGTCTCATTACACTCACAATAAACTACTTTGCAATGTGCACATGTTCAAATCTGAGCCCGGACGGTGGAGACCTGTGCCCCGTAGGGGCACAACTCTTGTTATCCGACATGTTTTACTGCTTTTGTTCACATCTAGTAACACTCATCGGCTGTGTTTGATTTGATTTGTTTAACAAACCAGGCTTTGGTATAACAGTAACACTGAAGACACTTGGCTGCTTTAATAACACCCATCCCAGAAACTGCTGTGAAGGAGACTAGAGGGACTTCAGTCTGAATAATGAAGTGAAACATGCTAGAAACTGCTGTGGTAGAGAGGGACTTCAGTCTGAATAATGAAGTGAAACATCTAGAAACTGCTGTGGTAGAGAGGGACTTCAGTCTGAATAATGAAGTGAAACATCCTAGAAACTGCTGTGGTTAGAGAGGGACTTCAGTCTGAATAATGAAGTGAAACATCCTAGAAACTGCTGTGGTAGAGAGGGACTTCAGTCTGAATAATGAAGTGAAACATCCTAGAAACTGCTGTGGTAGAGAGGGACTTCAGTCTGAATAATGAAGTGAAACATCCTAGAAACTGCTGTGGTAGAGAGGGACTTCAGTCTGAATAATGAAGTGAAACATCCTAGAAACTGCTGTGGTAGAGAGGGACTTCAGTCTGAATAATGAAGTGAAACATCTAGAAACTGCTGTGGTAGAGAGGGACTTCAGTCTGAATAATGAAGTGAAACATCCTAGAAACTGCTGTGGTAGAGAGGGACTTCAGTCTGAATAATGAAGTGAAACATCCTAGAAACTGCTGTGGTAGAGAGGGACTTCAGTCTGAATAATGAAGTGAAACATCCTAGAAACTGCTGTGGTAGAGAGGGACTTCAGTCTGAATAATTAAAGTGAAACATCCTAGAAACTGCTGTGGTAGAGAGGGACTTCAGTCTGAATAATGAAGTGAAACATCCTAGAAACTGCTGTGGTAGAGAGGGACTTCAGTCTGAATAATGAAGTGAAACATCCTAGAAACTGCTGTGGTAGAGAGGGACTTCAGTCTGAATAATGAAGTGAAACATCCTAGAAACTGCTGTGGTAGAGAGGGACTTCAGTCTGAATAATGAAGTGAAACATCCTAGAAACTGCTGTGGTAGAGAGGGACTTCAGTCTGAAAACCAAATGACAATTCAGACTGAGGTCATGTTATTGTGCTTCATAAAATCACACCTGTGTCATCAGTGATCAATAATCACCTCGTTTTTCTCCTCCACATCTTTACATACATGTCAGTTGGAATCTAATCTTTGTGTAGGACAGATCTAGCCTGTTTGCTGCTCCACATGGATACGTACCGGGATGTTGACGAACACCTTCTCCATCTCCACGGGAGACAAATACTCTCTGTTGAGAGGATTCATGAAGTGCTGAGAGAGAGAGAGAGAGAGAGAGAGAGAGAGAGAGAAGAGAAGAGAGAGAGAGAGAGAGAGAGAGAGAGAGAGAGAGAGAGAGAGAGAGAGAAGAGAGAGAGAGAGAGAGAGACAGACAGACAGACAGACAGACAGACAGACAGACAGACAGACAGACAGACAGAGGGGAGAGACAGACAGACAGACAGATCGAGAGAGAGAAGAGAGACAGACAGACAGACAGACAGACAGACAGACAGACAGACAGACAGACAGACAGACAGACAGACAGACAGACAGACAGACAGAGTGAGAGAGGGAGAGAGAGAGATTTAGTTCAAGTTAAGTTAAAGTTTTCTTCTTTTTGTTTCAGTGTGTGTGTGTTTGTGTGTGTTGGTGTGTGTGTTGGGTGTGTGTGTGTGTGTGTGTGTGGTGTGGTGTGTGTGTGTTTGTGTGTGTGTGCGCGAGCGCGCGTGCATGCGCATGTGAGTGCATAAATGTACTTATGTGTTTTCAGGAGCAGAAAAGCTACTCGTATCAGGTATCAAAATGTATGCATAATGTCCAACTTCACAAGTTTTAAAATGTATAAAAAATCTCTGAAAAAGAGCTCACTCTCTCTTGTACTTGCTCTTGTGTGTGTGCGTGTGTGTGTGTGTGTGTGTGTGTGTGTGTGTGTGTTGTGTGTGTGTGTGTGTGTGGTGTGTGTGTGTGTGTGTGTGTGTGTGTGTGTGTGTGTGTGTGTGTGTTCGCGTGTGTGTTTGTGTGTGCGTGCACATAAAAGTAAACAGTAGTGTGCAAAAATATGAATAATAACAAGATAAAAGGTAAACACAGGGCAGAAAGACAGACTGCAGCCTCATCTCCTCCCTGTAGAATAACAAGAAAGTCGTTTTGTCGAGGCTGTTATTACCCAGGAGACGCAGAACGACTTTAGTCAGCTAAAAAATAAAAAATACAGAAACAGAGGAGGGCAGGGGGCGGATGTAGCATTTCCCAGTTGGGGGGGGGGCAGGAGGAAATGGTATGGTGCGACTTCATCACCCGTGTCACTTCGCGCCACGGGCGGTCAAGTCGCACCCATACCATTTTCGGTTCCAGACTTTTATTAGCCAGTAAAGCATCAATAATAACATCAGTTGTTGTTAAGTTGCAACAGACACGCAGCATGCATAAAGCTAAAGGTCTGACTCAGAGAGTTTTCTGTTTTCAATGATGAAATGCTGGTTGGTTTAGTGGTGACACAGCTGTAGTTAGTTAGTAGCAGTGGTAGTGTTTGCACATCATTTTAAATATAAGCACTTTAATTTGAAATATCTTGGGTTGTTTTGCATCATGCCATTGTGTTTGGTGGGGGCAGACTGGGCATTTAGGGGGGCATTGTCCCCCCCATGCCCATGCTAGATCTGCCCCTGAGGGAGGGGTGTCAGGGGTGGGTCTGTCTGGTCCACCTGGACAATAATAGTATTGCTGTGTGTGCAATAGAAATGATTTCTTCTTCCTGAAAAGAAGAGAGAAAAAAAACACAACCTCCATCCTGAAGTCATCTAGCACAGGGGTTTTCAACAGGTGGTCCGGGGACCACCAGTGGTCCTTGAAAGGGTTCCAGGTGGTCCCCAGCTAAGTTGTCTAACTAGATGTGACTCTTGAGAGTGTAAAAATGAAACCAAATGGACCATTTGGGTCCATTTGGTTTCATTTTTACACTCTCAAGAGTTAAAATATTCACCATGAGTTAGTCCTAAATCTACAGAGAACTAGAGGATGAATGGTCATGACAGAAGCAAAGGAAACCTTTAGTTTTTGGGGTCGTGGGGCTAGAATGTCCTCAGATGGTGGTCCGTGGCTCAAATGCTGAATAAATGGTGGGCCCTGGGATGAAAAAGGTTGAAAACCATTGATCTGGCACAGATATTCTACTGGGAAATGAGGTCAGCATTTATGCTTATCCAATTCCTCCTTTACCAGACAAACTGTAAACACCCAAAACAGAGAGACGAGTCAAAGTACTGTAGATGTAGGCAGGGTGATCTAGGCATGGACATGGGGGGGCAATGCCCCCCTAAATATGCTTGACTGCCCACCAAACAATGATGGCAGGAAAATAAAGAAAGACATTTTAATTAAAGTGCTTCTATTTAAAATGATTTGAAACACTACTACTGCTACTAACTAACTACAGCTGTGTCACCACTAAACCAACAGCATTTCATCATTGAAAACAGAAAACTCTCTGAGTCAGACCTTTAGCTTTAGCATGCTGCGTGTCTGTTGCAACTTCAACAACAACTGATGTTATTATTGATGCTTTACTTGACTAATAAAAGTCCTGTAACTGAAAATGGTATGGGTGCGGCTTCATCATTCGTGACACGGGGGATGAAGTCGCACCCATACCATTTTCTCCTCCTGTCCCCCTAATTGGGAAGTTGGAAATATCCGCCCCTGGTTGTAGTTTGTTTATGAGCTGCAGGAGCAGTGGCTCGACTACTGCAATGCACTTTTTTCTGGACACCCGACAGATTACAACTGTCCTGGCAACTAAAACACAGTGAAGCTTTCTGCTTCTAGAGGAACAAACTAAAACACAGTGAAGCTTTATGCTTCTAGAGGAACAAACTAAAACACAGTGAAGCAGCTTTCTGCTTCTAGACTCTAGAAGCAGAAAGCTCACTGTGTTTTTTAGTTTGTTCCTCTAGAATCTAGAGGAACAAACTAAAACACAGTGAAGCTTTCTGCTTCTAGAGGAACAAACTAAAACACAGTGAAGCAGCTTTCTGCTTCTAGAGGAACAAACTAAAACACAGTGAAGCAGCTTTCTGCTTCTATCTAGAGAACAAACTAAAACACAGTGAAGCAGCTTTCTTTCTGCTTCTAGAGGAACAAACTAAAACACAGTGAAGCAGCTTTCTGCTTCTAGAGAACAAACTAAAACACAGTGAAGCAGCTTTCTGCTTCCAGAGGAACAAACTAAAACACAGTGAAGCAGCTTCTCTTCTAGAGGAACAAACTAAAACACAGTGAAGCAGCTTTCTGCTTCTAGAGGAACAAACCAAAACACAGTGAAGCAGCTTTCTTTCTCTTCTTCATCTAGGAAAAAACTAAAACACAGTGAAGCAGCTTTCTGCTTCTAAGAACAAACTAAAACACAGTGAAGCAGCTTTCTGCTTCTAGAGGAACAAACTAAAACACAGTGAAGCAGCTTTCTGCTTCTAGAGAACAAACTAAAACACAGTGAAGCAGCTTTCTTTCTGCTTCTAGAGGAACAAACTAAAACACAGTGAAGCAGCTTTCTGCTTCTAGAGGCGGCGTGGAACAAACTCCCACTATATCTTCGACAGGCAGCCTCTGTAGACATTTTTAAAGCACAGCTCAAGACGTATTTCTATGCACTGACTTCTCTGTGTTTTTTTTTCCATCAAATTTTTCTTTGTTTTGTCTTTCTTCTTTTCTCTACTTTTAGCTGCATTTTATGTCATGAAAGGTGCTATATTATTATTCTTACCTTCTCTATAGAGTCCCATAGACTCTTACCTTCACGATAGAGTCCATCGACTCTTACCTTCTCTATAGAGTCCATAGACTCTTACCTTCTCTATAGAGTCCATAGACTCTACCTTCTCTATAGAGTCCATAGACTCTTACCTTCTCTATAGAGTCCATAGACTCTTACCTTCTCTATTGAGTCCATAGACTCTACCTTCTCTATTGAGTCCATAGACTCTTACCTTCTCTATAGAGTCCATAGACTCTACCTTCTCTATAGAGTCCATAGACTCTTACCTTCTCTATAGAGTCCATAGACTCTTACCTTCTCTATAGAGTCCAGAGACTGTGTATTTCTCTTCAGTTTGTCTGATCTCTGTCAGGCAGCAGGATCTGATGTCTGTCTCTACCTGTTTCTGGAAGGTCTGGACACGCGCGCACGCATGCACACACACGCACACGCACACGCACAACACACACACACACACACACACACACACACACACACACACACACACACGCACGCACGCACAGAGTTAGTAAGTCAGATATTTCATGCCAAAATATTTCATGCAATATTTCATTATATATATATATATATATATATATATATATATATATAATATATATAATAATAATATATATATATATATATATATATAATATATAATATATATATATATATATATATATATATATAAATATATATATATATATATATATAATATATATATATATATATATATATAAATATATCTATATATATATATATATATATATATATATGCACACTTTAGATCAGAAGTACAACACAATGTTTAGAACAAAAGGGAAGTTGCACAGACTAATGTATGTCTGTGTTGGTGTAACTGATAGTAGTATATGATTCCAGCCAGTAGAGGGCAGTGTACTCCAGCATTATAACAGCAGTAATGTCAGCTTGTCCTCGTCAGAAGTATTTCTTCTAGCCTCAATGCCTCACCAACATTGTATGAAAGGTTGATTTATCCTATTTCTATCTGCAAAGCATTTATTTGATAACCATTGAACAAACATAACAGTAAACATGTTATGATCTACTTCTGTCAATAAATAAAAGTGCTGGACTTGGGAGGCGCTTGTTTTGGTATTAACAGTCAGCCTGGTGCTCCTGCACTACAGTATGTCTTCTAAACAGGTGGTACACAGGGACGTTCAGTGACTAATGATGAGCGCTTCTAAACTACAGTACTTAATAATTTATCTCCTAACATGTCTCTGGTGGACTTTTATCAAACAAATGCTTTGCAGATAGACAGAGATAATTCAAACCTTTCCATACAGCTGTAATGTTGGTGAGTTTAACGTTGTTTAATACAAGCAAATCACAGATGAAAATTCTCGTCACAGGGGGAGTCAATGGACTGAATTACAACTCTAGATTCAGCCCAATATAAAATCATATAGAGTTGCATTGAGGCTAGATTTCTTCATCAGAACTACAATGAGAACTATAGATTAAACATAGAGGTGGAGGACAGATTAGGACTATAGATTAAACATAGAGGGTGAGGACAGATTAGGACTATAGATTAAACATAGAGGTGGAGGGACAGATTAGGACTATAGATTAAACCTACAGGTACAGATTAAGGACTACAGATTAAACCTACAGGTACAGATTAGGACTACAGATTAAACCTACAGGTACAGATTAGGACTACAGATTAAACCTACAGGTACAGATTAGGACTATAGATTAAACCTACAGGTACAGATTAGGACTACAGATTAAACTACAGGTACAGATTAGGACTACAGATTAAACCTACAGGTACAGATTAGGACTACAGATTAAACCTACAGGTACAGATTAGGACTACAGATTAAACATACAGGAACAGGTACAGATTAAACAGATTAAACCTACAGGTACAGATTAGAGGACTACAGATTAAACATACAGGAACAGGTACAGATTAAACAGATTAAAACCTACAGGTGCAGGCACAGCCTCGGTCTTCATTAGAATTAACAATTAAACATACAGGTGGAGGTGACAGATTAAATAAACAGATTATAGATTAAACCTACAGAGCAGGTACAGATTATAGATTATAGATTAAACCTACAGGAGCAGGTACAGATTATAGATTATAGATTAAACATACAGAAGCAGGTACAGATTAGGACTACAGATTAAACCTACAGGAGCTGGCACATCCTCGGTCCTTCATCAGATCCTCGTAGATTTCTCCTCCATCTTCATCGTCGTAAACACAGTTCGTATAAATCCTCCTCATCCTCAACTCCGTTCTCACTGATGGAGAGAAAGAAGGAAAGAAAGAGAAAGAACAGAGATAACTAAATGAACCAACAACATTATGACGTTCTCACTCCATAGAGAGAGAACTCAATGAATTCAACAACATTATGACTCCGTTCTCACTGCATAGAGAACTCAATGAATCAACGACATTATGACGTTCTCACTGCATAGAGAACTCATGAATCAACAACATTATGACTCCGTTCTCACTGCATAGAGAACTCAATGAATCAACAACATTATTGACGTTCTCACTGCATAGAGAACTCAATGAATCAACAACATTATGACTCCGTTCTCACTGCATAGAGAACTCAATGAATCAACAACATTATGACGTTCTCACTGCATAGAGAACTCAATGAATCAACAACATTATGACTCCGTTTCTCACTGCATAGAGAACTCATGAATCAACAACATTATGACGTTCTCACTGCATAGAGAGAGAGAGAGAACCAGGGTTGACACTAAGGTCTCGGAGGCACTTGCCCATCGGGCAAGTGCAAGTCAGGTTCTACTTGCCCTCAGCTCATGGTCACTTTCCCACCAACAATATATTGTACATTTTGCAGATGTAACTCTTGAGAACGTAAAAATGAAACCAAATGGACATTTGTTTCATTTTAACACTCTCAAGAGTTAAAATTCAACATCTTAATTTACCCAGGTCTACACAACTAGAGAATGTAGAAGATTAATGGTCATTTTGATGTTAATTGTTGCCTGTTTTGTTTCCCAAATCCAGCCTGGAATTGTGGATATCTAGAAAGTAGTGAAAGACACAGAGGCAGAGTGCAATGACTGCCTTCAAGACAAATTTATCTTGTGTTGTGTTAATAGTGCACTAGTTGCACACTTGCCCGATCGGCAACCAAGTAGCAGTCTTACGTGCCCCGGCTAGCGGGCAAGTGTTAGTGTCCTGATAACTCAATGAATCAACAACATTATGACGTTCTCACTGCATAGAGAACTCAATGAATCAACAACATTATGACGTTCTCACTGCATAGAGAACTCAATGAATCAACGACATTATAGAGAGTTGAGTTTTCAACAGGTGGTCCGGGGACCACCAGTGGGTCCCCTGAGAGGGTTCCAGGTGGTCCCCAGCTCATTGGTTAACCAGATGTAACTCTTGAGAGTGTAAAAATGAACCAAATGGACCCGCCAGGGTCCCTTTGTGTAGACTTGGGGGGCTAATTCATCATCTGAATTAGCCCCCAAGTCTACACAACTAAAAGATGGACAAAAGCAAAAGAAATCTTTAGTTTCGGGGTCCGTGGGTCTAAAATGTCCTCAAATGCTGGTCCGTGGCCCAAATTCTGAAAAAATGGTTGTCCCTGGCATCAAAGAGGTTGAAAACCTCTGTTGCAAATGAGTCTTAAAAGACAGGAGTAGAGTAAAATCTACTCTAATGAGGTCTTGTAGATCTTTAACCAGTGTTATTAAGGAGAACACCTACTCTATGAGATCTTGTAGATCTATAAACAGCGTTATTGAGGAGAACACCTACTCTATGAGATCTTGTAGATCTTTAACCAGTGTTATTAAGGAGAACACCTACTCTATGAGGTCTTGTAGATCTATAAACAGCGTTATGAACACCTACTCTATGAGGTCTTGTAGATCTATAAACAGCGTTATTGAACGACCTACTCTATGAGATCTTGTAGATCTATAAACAGTGTTATTGAACACCTACTCTATGAGATCTTGTAGATCTATAAACAGTCATATTGAACACCTACTCTATGAGATCTTGTAGATCTATAAAGAGGAGAACACCTACTCTATGAGGTCTTCCAGATGGTGTAATATCTTCATCTTCCACACTCTCTCTGTAGGGAAGGTCTTTGAACAGAAACACAAACAGGAATAAATAAATATAAGCATAAATAATGACTTCATTGACAAATCTGACACACTGTGAGCTGTGTGGTGCGTGTTGTGCGTGCGTGCGTGCGTGCGTGCGTGCGTGTGTGTGTGTGCCCTACCTGATCCCAGTCTGTTGAGCCAGTGCAGTGTGATGACAACCTGGACAGAGTGTCCATCACCTGAAAACACAAACAGTTCATGTTTAGAGACATTCATCCAGAATGATTTACAGTAAGTGAAGGCTCAGATTTAGATCTGATATAGAGGTTGTTTTACACTATTCACACCAACTAACAAGGTCAATTACTAATATATTTATAACAACAGCATAAATGGTTTCAAAACAAAGACACCGACACTCTTTGACGCAGGCAAAATGATCTAGATAGAAGAATTTATTGGTTGATTTATCAGAAACTAATATACAGGTGCAGTTAAAAATACTCAAGATAACCACTGGCAGAATGGCAGCAGGTCACCAACAGGCAGGGGCGGATCTAGGCATTGGCATGGGGGGCAAAGCCCCCTCAATACCCAGTCTGCCCCCCCCCAAACATGATGCCATGCAAAACAACCCAAGATATTTCAAATTAAAGTGCTTATATTTAAAATGATGTGAAACACTACTACTGCTACTAACTAACTACAGCTGTTCACCACTAAACCAACAGCATTTCATCATTGAAAACAGAAAACTCTCTGAGTCAGACCTTTAGCTTTATGCATGCTGCGTGTCTGTTGCAACTTCAACAACAACTGATGTTATTATTGATGCTTTACTTACTAATAAAAGTCCTGGAACTGAAAATGGTATGGGTGCGGCTTCATCGCCCGTGTCGCTTCGCGCCACGGGCGATGAAGCCGCCCCCATACCATTTTCTCTTGCCCCCCCAAATGGGACATTTTACATCGGCCCCTGCCAACAGGGAATATGACCGTTTATATGTCCTGCTGTGTCTGTGACCACTGAGCACTGAGCAGTCTATCTATACCTCTGACTGCCTGCAGTCATGACTGATACCACTAGAGGGCACAACTCTACAACACTTCACTACAACAGATTCACTGAGAGACTATAGTAATAGTGCAGGGGTTTTCAACCTTTTGACACCAGGACCACCATTTATTCATCATTTGAGCCACGGACCACCATTTTTTTTCAGAAATTGAGCCACGGACAACCACTTGAGGCCATTTTTGCCCCTCAGACCCCCAAACTAAAGATTTATTTTGCTTTTGTCCATCTTCTGGTTGTGTAGACTTGGGGCTAATTCAGATGATAAATATTTTAACTCTTGAGAGTGTAAAAATAAACCAAATGGACCCTTGCGGTCCATTTGGTTTCATTTTTACACTCTCAAGAGCTACATCTTGTTAACCAACTTAGCTGGGGGACCACCTGGAACCCTCTCAGGGACCACTGTGTGTCCCCGGCCCACCTGTTGAACTTGAAAACCCATGGTGTAGTACCATTTTTCAAGAGATGAAAACAGTATATAACACCAAGTACAGCAACAACACAACAATGCCACATCCATACAGACAACCAGAACACATTCATCTCTCTCAAAGCCTTTTTCCCTCTATACCACGGGTTTTCCACTTTGACACCAGGGACCACCATTATTCAGCATTTGAGCCTTCAGCATTTTGAGACTTGAAACTAAAATAATTATTTTGGTTCTGCCCACAATTCCAGGCCATTTTTGAAAAACAAAAACAGTAAGGCGATGATGAATATTTTAACTCTTGAGAGTGTGAAAATGAAACAAATGGACCCGCAAGGGTCCATTTGGTTTCATTTTTACACCCTCAAAGAGTTACTTCTGGTTAACCAACTTTTCACCATTTAGCTGGGGACCACTTGGAACTCTCTCAAGGACCACTGGTTGAAAGCCACTGGTCTTAACCCTTCATTGGGTGGGCATACAGGATGCAGGTTTGGGTGGGCTCTGCCCACCCCTGCCCCCCCTCTACTGTAGACCTGGCCCTGGTGTGAACCAATAACAGAAGACAACACTCATCCCATAGAGCTGTGGTCAGAGATACTGGATAATGAAGACAACACTCATCCCATAGTGGTCAGAGATACTGGATAATGAAGACAACACTCATCCATAGTGGTCAGAGATACTGGATAATGAAGACAACACTCATCCATAGTGTCAGAGATACTGGATAATGAAGACAACACTCATCCATAGTGGTCAGAGATACTGGATAATGAAGACAACACTCATCCATAGTGGTCAGAGATACTGGATAATGAAGACAACACTCATCCATAGTGGTCAGAGATACTGGATAATGAAGACAACACTCATCCCATAGAGCTGTGGTCAGAGATACTGGATAATGAAGACAACACTCATCCCATAGTGGTCAGAGATACTGGATAATGAAGACAACACTCATCCATAGTGGTCAGAGATACTGGATAATGAAGACAACACTCATCCATAGTGGTCAGAGATACTGGATAATGAAGACAACACTCATCCCATAGTGGTCAGAGATACTGGATAATGAAGACAACACTCATCCCATAGTGGTCAGAGATACTGGATAATGAAGACAACACTCATCCCATAGTGGTCAGAGATACTGGATAATGAAGACAACACTCATCCATAGTGGTCAGAGATACTGGATAATGAAGACAACACTCATCCATAGTGGTCAGAGATACTGGATAATGAAGACAACACTCATCCATAGTGGTCAGAGATACTGGATAATGAAGACAACACTCATCCATAGTGGTCAGAGATACTGGATAATGAAGACAACACTCCTCCCATAGTGGTCAGAGATACTGGATAATGAAGACAACACTCATCCATAGTGGTCAGAGATACTGGATAATGAAGACAACACTCATCCCATAGTGGTCAGAGATACTGGATAATGAAGACAACACTCATCCCATAGAGCTGTGGTCAGAGATACTGGATAATGAAGACAACACTCATCCCATAGTGGTCAGAGATACTGGATAATGAAGACAACACTCATCCCATAGAGCTGTTGTCAGAGATACTGGATAATGAAGACAACACTCATCCCATAGTGATCAGAGATACTGGATAATGAAGACAACACTCATCCCATAGTGGTCAGAGATACTGGATAATGAAGACAACACTCATCCCATAGTGGTCAGAGATACTGGATAATGAAGACAACACTCATCCATAGTGGTCAGAGATACTGGATAATGAAGACAACACTCATCCATAGTGGTCAGAGATACTGGATAATGAAGACAACACTCATCCATAGTGGTCAGAGATACTGGATAATGAAGACAGATAGACAGTCAGGCTATAGCCTCACACACACAATTAATTCATACATCGTCATGACGTGTGTGTGTGTGTGTGTGTGTGTGTGTGGTGTGTGTGTGTTGTGGTGTGTGTGTGTGTGTGTGTGTGTGTGTGTGTGTGTGTGTGGTGTGTGTGTGTGTGCTAACATCGTTAGCCAACACAACAGTTTCTATAAATGCGCCACCAGGAGTACGTTTCCTGTTTCAAAACGGGAGGAACTTCCTCTTTTAGACGGAACACGTTCTGATTGGCCAAGACACACGCAAGCGCACACACGCACGCGCACACACAGACACACACACACACACACACACACACACACCACACACACACACACACACACACACACACACACACACACACACCAGCGGTGGATGTAACCGGGGGGGGGGGGGGGGGGGGGGGGGCAGTAGAAAATGGTATGGGTGCGGCTAATAACATCAGTTGTTGTTGAAGTTGCAACAGACACGCAGCATGCATAAAGCTAAAGGTCTGACTCAGAGAGTTTTCAATGAGTTGTATTTAAACGATGCTACACAATTAGAAAATGTAGAAGAATTGTTATTTTGACCAACGGTTTGCCAGACAGACAGACAGACAGACAGACAGACAGACAGACAGACAGACAGACAGACAGACAGACAGACAGACAGACAGACAGACAGGCAGGCATGCAGGCAGGCAGGCAGGCAGGCAGGCAGGCAGACAGACAGACAGATACCATTCAGAATAAAAGTTCCCATAGGGACACACTGTTGGTGTGACTGCCGTTTACGGAACAGTGCTGTGTGTGTGTGTGTGTGTGTGTGTGTGCGCGTGCGTGACACCATTCATCATGGCAGACAGAAGTAGAGCGAACATGCAACACACACACACACACACACACACACACACACACACACACACACACAACACACACACACACACACACACACACACACACACACACACACACACACACACACACACACAACACACACACACACACACACACACCCCTGCTTTGATGTTTTATGAACTATATAATGTAGGACAGTCACATGAAGCAGCAGTGAGTTTAGACATCTCCTAGTCAACTACAACTACAAACCAGCCCTTGTGGGTCCATTTGGTTTCATGTTTACACTCTCAACAGTTAAAATATTCATCATGTGAATTATCCCAAGTCTACACAACTAGAGAATGTAGAAGATTAATGGTCAAACATATTTTCTTCGCTGAAAGGTGCCGTATTTT
>CM076982.1:2556902-2564402 GCA_039105355.1 Benthosema pterotum
TTAGAGCATTAACTAAATATTCAACTATTCGATTATTCAACTAGCAAAACACTATTCGACTATTAATTCATTATTCGGTAATAATATTTTTTTATATATATTTTTCAGTTTTCTGCAGCAGGCATTGTGGATGTGTGCTGTGGTTTTGGTAGTGATTGTAGGTTGATTGCTCATTTTTTCATGTCATAATGTAACTGAGTTACAGTAGTGTAATAGGCATGTACTATTTCAATGGGAAGTCCAAGTTTATGTGTGATTCTGGACTTCCCATGCGTGCGTGCGTGCGTGTGTGCGTGCGTGCGTGCGTGCTGTGCGTGCGTGCGTGCGTGCGTGCGTGCGTACCTCTAGCTTCATGCGGACTCCCTCCTTCTCCTTACAGATCAGTGTGTGTGTGTGTGTGTGTGTGTGTGTGTGTGTGTGTGTGTGTGTGTGTGTGTGTGTGTGTGTGTGTGTGTGTGTGTGTGTACCTCTAGCTTCATGCGGACTCCTCCTTCTCCTTACAGATCAGGTCCAGATGAGCGATGGCTGATTCCACCTGAACTGCAGTATTTACCATAGATCCAATAACCTGAGACAGGTAGAGACAGAGAGACAGGTAGAGAGACAGAGAGACAGGTAGAGAGACAGGTAAGAGACAGAGAGACAGGTAGAGAGACAGGTAGAGACAGAGAGACAGAGAGACAGTTAGAGACACAGACAGACACATCCGTGGGAGGCTAAATGCCTCTTCAGAGCACAATACAGAGAGAGGGTCAGCAGCACACATACCTCTCCTTGAAGGTGATGAAGATCTGGTAGAGGTTCTGAGCGTTCTTGTTGGTGATGGAGTCCTGGATCTCCACCAGTAGACTTCTGTGAACTTTCACCAGGTCCTGTGGAGGAATGGTTGAATAAGAATAATAATAATTTGTTAGCATTCATGCGAAACATGACAACATGGAATCTGCCCGTCAGTGTAGAAGAGGTGAGGGGAGGAGCCGTGTTTCAGGTACTGAATAAAGATGAAAACTCTTGTGTGTCTAGCCTGGCTCAGTCCTGAATCAGCACCTTAGAAATACTAGCTTATTTTTTCCCTGTGATTCAAGGACTGGCTTCCCTGCCTTTGGGGGCCGTTTGTGCCGTTGGAAATCCAATCCCAGCACCTGATTGGCCAACAGCCCTGTCAATCACTTCGTTTCACTTCATCATTCTTTAAAGAAGCGTCAGCTTTTAAAATTTTATAAACATTATTGTCTCCACCGTAAGGTGGTGACTATGGAACGCACCCCGTCATTCCGCCCGTGTCTGTACCCCGTCATTCCCCCGTGTCTGTACCCCGTCATTCGGTCCCGTTTGTGATGTAATGATGACGTATAGATCTCCATAGCTGAGCCGACGGTGGAGACCTGTACCCCGTAGGGGCACAACTCAATTTCCATTCCTGTGCTTCCGCAACCCGCCTGATGCATCCAAATACGTCAAAATGATGTCATATCTTCCATAGACTGTGCACAGGTGACGTAAGAACATAAGGATGAGTCAAAAAAAGTTGCTCATTTAAGGTTGAGAAGAGAAGCTGGAAAGTAAGAAAGACAAAAAAATCTCCAATTTAGGATCAAATTGATTGTTTACTTGTTGGTGTTGGACTACATGAATTCGCCTAGAAACTTGGTGTCAAATAGCTTGGAATACCAACACTCCATTCAGGAAGATTCAAGAATAGGTGGCTAGGAGATCTCGGTGAATAAATCTCAAACCCTTTGACAAAGGTGTTGGACTACATGAATTCGCCTAGAAACTTGGTGTCAAATAACTTGGAGTCCCAACACTCCACGAACGGTGCACCGGCGCACACCGATCGCTTGACTTGCGCCCCGCTCTGCTTACACAAGTAATGACATTTGTGACAATGTCATTGGCTGATTCACGGAATGTGAACACATGAAGTATGACGACAAGAGTGCTCCTCACTTCACTTCAAGTGTGACTTCTATTCTGTCAGTCACTGTCGGCTGCCAGTTCCCACCTGAGGTCGTGTGGTAGTTCTGACTGCTCCACACCGTACTGAACAACTGATAACTTACATAATGTCTTGAGGCTCGGACTGCAGTCTAAGACATACAGGTCATCAGGGGTGAGCGTCGATATGTTCCATCCTCTACGATCTCTTTGATTCTTCCAAAGAGGATGACGCGATCTCCAACCTTGCAGCAGCACATCCCAGAGATCGGAGGCGGGCCTTTCCCCTTGGGCTCAACCTTCGTCCAGGAGAATGTCTCTGGAGTGAATCTCCACACATCATTGAGGTATCCTCCACTGCCATAACCACCAAATATGTACAGGTCTCCATTGTAGGTAAAAGCTGAATGACGGCAACGTTGATCAGGAAGATGTATTGTATGATGTGTGTCCAGCCAGTGGTTGTTCTCTGTGTCAAACACTCTAGTGGTGTTGTAGTGTTGACCCCAGCGTTTTAGTGTGCTGTAGTGTTGACCCCAGCCTCCAAATACAAACATTTTTGTCCCAATGATAGTGGCAGAGTGTTGATCTGAAACAGGAGGTTCAGGTCCTCTGGTGTTAACTAAAGACCAGACCATAGTGCTGGTGTCCAACTTGTACGTGTCATTACTAGTGTATCTAGCTCCTCTGGTGTGTCCTCCATGGACATACATGACCTTCCCCAAGACACAGGCTGAATGGCCCGTCCTCACTTCAGGGACAGTGCCAGAAACCTGTGGTTTGGACCATGTGCGCGTGTCCACAACAAACCCATAAAGCAGATTACAGTATTTGTGTGTGTCATATTCATACCCTCCCCATATGTAAACAACATTCCCAATCAGCACAGCTGTGTGGCCGAAGCGCCTGGAGAGAACCTCTATCCTGGTGCTGTCACTGTAGTCAACTTCTTCCAGTGCAAAGACACCGTGTTGAAGATCTGCACAATCTCGTCATTGCTCTCCTTGGCATACCAAATTCCAAAGTGGTACAGCTCGAGTCCCACCGCTACAGCAACGCCACAACATGGTGGTGCTTTCTGATGTAACGTCCAGGAAAACATCTTTAGCACAACATTTAACAGTGGACTGAATAAGCCTCTTGGCCTCCTGCTCTGGCGGTGAATGTTAATGCGCTCTCATGTTAATGTGGGACGTCCTCATGATAGTTGTCTGTGTGTTGGTTCCCATAGCAGCAGTTTACTGGCTGGCAGCTGTTGGTGTCTTGATGCCCATATATGGGCATAAAAGGGACCCAGACAGATTACGGAGTACAATGGATATTGGATAGCCGGGCCATGGATCTCCAACTCCACAATCGTTATCGACTCTACTGCTGGGCACCGGTCTAGCAAATCACTTCTGGGCGACCGCATCATCTTACAACATTAATTACAGCATAATGTCACATGTTTACTCGACAGGTGACAATGTTTGTTTAGGATACCAAACAAACAATGCATCTTCATTGGCAATGTCGTTTTTTTTTTTTTTTTTTTAAACAAACATGGTTGTTAAAACAAACGCTAAAGCTAGCAATCCTCACAAATGTGGAGGTCGCTGGACAACAGTGGTTAGTGAGGCTGTTCATGCTTGGCTAACAAATAGTCCCACGCTATCATTTGTCTCAAACGTACATATTTCGATACTTTTTTAAATATATATATATATATATATATATATATATATATATATATATATATATATATATATTATATATATATATAATATATATATATTCCTTTTTTTGTATTTTTATGCATCATAGCAATGGTTCTGGTTGAATAATAAATGAAAATAAGTGAAAACCTCTTCATTACAACAATGTTCGTTTTTTATTTGGAACATTTTAGAACATGTTTGGGTGCTCCTATGGAGAGAACAAAGGTAGAGCAATCCTACCTTCAGGTTGGTTATAGGGCCATTATTTCATTATAGTTTCTGTTCAACATATTTCTAGTGCAAATTTAAAGATATGATAAAACGCCCTCTGTCCGTGCACGTAGCCCGTATGTGCCCTCGATGTGTCCGTTATATGACGTCATGACGACGTCATAGTTGAGCTAGGAGGGCTTTGAGCTAGGAGGACCCTTGCGGCTCCTGAGATGACGTCGAGGTAGGGGGGCCTGATCTGGGAGGAGGGTGAGCCTTGAGATGATTTGTTAGATGATGACAAAGTTAGGAGCCAGAGGTAGAATGAGCTTTGAGATGACATCATAAAGAGTGAGATAGAGAAGATGACGTCATAGATAGTAGTATTGTCTCATTACACTCACAATAAACTACTTTGCAATGTGCACATGTTCAAATCTGAGCCCGGACGGTGGAGACCTGTGCCCCGTAGGGGCACAACTCTTGTTATCCGACATGTTTTACTGCTTTTGTTCACATCTAGTAACACTCATCGGCTGTGTTTGATTTGATTTGTTAGCAACCAGGCTTTGGTATAACAGTAACACTGAAGACACTTGGCTGCTTTAATCCTAGAAACTGTTGTGGAGGAGACTAGAGGGACTTCAGTCTGAATAATGAAGTGAAACATCCTAGAAACTGCTGTGGTAGAGAGGGACTTCAGTCTGAATAATGAAGTGAAACATCCTAGAAACTGCTGTGGTAGAGAGGGACTTCAGTCTGAATAATGAAGTGAAACATCCTAGAAACTGCTGTGGTAGAGAGGGACTTCAGTCTGAATAATGAAGTGAAACATCCTAGAAACTGCTGTGGTAGAGAGGGACTTCAGTCTGAATAATGAAGTGAAACATCCTAGAAACTGCTGTGGTAGAGAGGGACTTCAGTCTGAATAATGAAGTGAAACATCCTAGAAACTGCTGTGGTAGAGAGGGACTTCAGTCTGAATAATGAAGTGAAACATCCTAGAAACTGCTGTGGTAGAGAGGGACTTCAGTCTGAATAATGAAGTGAAACATCCTAGAAACTGCTGTGGTAGAGAGGGACTTCAGTCTGAATAATGAAGTGAAACATCCTAGAAACTGCTGTGGTAGAGAGGACTTCAGTCTGAATAATGAAGTGAAACATCCTAGAAACTGCTGTGGTAGAGAGGGACTTCAGTCTGAATAATGAAGTGAAACATCCTAGAAACTGCTGTGGTAGAGAGGGACTTCAGTCTGAATAATTAAGTGAAACATCCTAGAAACTGCTGTGGTAGAGAGGGACTTCAGTCTGAATAATGAAGTGAAACATCCTAGAAACTGCTGTGGTAGAGAGGGACTTCAGTCTGAATAATGAAGTGAAACATCCTAGAAACTGCTGTGGTAGAGAGGGACTTCAGTCTGAATAATGAAGTGAAACATCCTAGAAACTGCTGTGGTAGAGAGGGACTTCAGTCTGAATAATGAAGTGAAACATCCTAGAAACTGCTGTGGTAGAGAGGGACTTCAGTCTGAATTAATGATAATGAAATGAAACCAAATGATAATTCAGACTGAGGTCATGTTATTGTGCTTCATAAAATCATACCTGTGTCAGCAGTGATCAATAATCCCTCGACTTTCTCATCCACATCTTTACATACATGTCAATTGGAATCTAATCTTTGTTATAGGACAGATCTAGCCTGTTTGCTGCCCACATGGATACGTACCGGGATGTTGACGAAGACCTTCTCCATCTCCACGGGAGACAAATACTCTCTGTTTAGAGGATTCATGAAGTGCTGAGAGGAGAGAGAGAGAGAGAGAGAGAGAGAGAGAGAGGGGAGAGAGAGAGAAGAGAGAGAAGAAGAGAGAGAGAGAGAGAGAAGAGAGAGAGAGAGAGAGAGAGAGAGAGAGAGAAGACAGACCAGACAGAACAGACAGACAGACAGACAGCAACAGACAGACAGACAGAGGGAGAGAGACAGACAGACAGACAGATCGAGAGAGAGAGAGGAGAGACAGACAGACAGACAGACAGACAGACAGACAGACAGACAGACAGACAGACAGACAGACAGACAGACAGACAGACAGACAGAGAGAGAGAGGGAGAGAGAGAGATTTAGTTCAAGTTAAAGTTAAAGTTTTCTTCCTTTTGTTCAGTGTGTGTGTGTGTGTGTGTGTGTGTGTGTGTGTGTGTGTGTGTGTGTGTGTGTTGTGTGTGTGTGTGTGTGTGTGTGTGTGTGTGTGCGCGAGCGCGCGTGCATGCGCATGTGAGTGCATAAATGTACTTATGTGTTTTCAGGAGCAGAAAGCTACTCGTATCAGGTATCAAAATGTATGCATAATGTCCAACTTCACAAGTTTTAAAGTATAAAAAATCTCTGGAAAAGAGCTCACTCTCTCTTGTACTTGCTCTTGTGTGTGTGCGTGTGTGTGTGTGTGTGTGTGTGTGTGGTGTGTGGTGTGTGTGTGTGTGTGTGGTGTGTGTGTGTGTGTGTGGTGTGTGTGTGTGTGTGTGGTGTGTGTGTGTGTGTGTGCGTGTGTGTGTGTGTGCGTGCACATAAAAGTAAACAGCAGTGTGCAAAAAAATATGAATAATAAGATAAAAGCTAAGGCAGAAAGAGAGACTGCAGTCCTCATCTCCTCCCTGTAGAATAACAAGAAAGTCGTTTTGTCGAGGCTGTTATTACCCAGGGAGACGCAGAACGACTTTAGTCAGCTAAAAAATAAAAAATACAGAAACAGAGGAGGGCAGGGGCGGATGTACATTTCCCAGTTGGGGGGGGGGCAGGAGGAAATGGTATGGGTGCGACTTCATCACCCCGTGTCACTTCGCGCCACGGGCGATGAAGTCGCACCCATACCATTTTCGGTTCCAGGACTTTTATTAGTCCAGTAAAGCATCAATAATAACATCAGTTGTTGTTGAAGTTGCAACAGACACGCAGCATGCATAAAGCTAAAGGTCTGACTCAGAGAGTTTTCTGTTTTTCAATGATGAAATGCTGTTGGTTTAGTGGTGACACAGCTGTAGTTAGTTAGTAGCAGTGGTAGTGTTTCACATCATTTTAAATAGAAGCACTTTAATTTGAAATATCTTGGGTTGTTTTGCATGCCATTGTGTTTGGTGGGGCAGACTGGGCATTTAGGGGGGCATTGTCCCCCCCATGCCCATGCCTAGATCTGCCCCTGAGGGAGGGGTGTCAGGGGTGGGGTCTGTCTGGTCCACCAGGACAATAATAGTATTGCTGTGTGTGCAATAGAAATGATTTCTTCTTCCTGAAAAGAAGAGAGAAAAAACACACCATCCATCCTGAAGTCATCTAGCACAGGGGTTTTCAACAGGTGGTCCGGGGACCACCAGTGGTCCTTGAAAGGGTTCCAGGTGGTCCCCAGCTAAGTTGTCTAACTAGATGTGACTCTTGAGAGTGTAAAAATGAAACCAAATGGACCATTGTGGGTCCATTTGGTTTCATTTTTACACTCTCAAGAGTTAAAATATTCACCATGTGAGTTAGTCCTAAATCTACAGAGAACTAGAGGATAATGGTCATGACAGAAGCAAAGGAAACCTTTAGTTTTTGGGGTCTGTGGGGCTAGAATGTCCTCAGATGGTGGTCCGTGCTCAAATGCTGAATAAATGGTGG
>CM076982.1:2569402-2571902 GCA_039105355.1 Benthosema pterotum
GAGTTTTCAACAGGTGGTCCGGGGACCACCAGTGGTCCCTGAGAGGGTTCCAGGTGGTCCCCAGCTCAGTTGGTTAACCAGATGTAACTCTTGAGAGTGTAAAAATGAAACCAAATGGACCCGCCAGGGTCCCTTTGTGTAGACTTGGGGGCTAATTCATCATCTGAATTAGCCCCCAAGTCTACACAACTAAAAGATGGACAAAGGCAAAATAAATCTTTAGTTTCGGGGTCCGTGGGTCTAAAATGTCCTCAAATGCTGGTCCGTGGCCCAAATTCTGAAAAAATGGTGGTCCCTGGCATCAAAGAGGTTGAAAACCTCTGTTGCAAATGAGTCTTAAGAAGGACAGGAGTAGAAGAAATCTACTCTATGAGGTCTTGTAGATCTTTAACCAGTGTTATTAAGGAGAACACCTACTCTATGAGATCTTGTAGATCTATAAACAGCGTTATTGAGGAGAACACCTACTCTATGAGATCTTGTAGATCTTTAACCAGTGTTATTAAGGAGAACACCTACTCTATGAGGTCTTGTAGATCTATAAACAGCGTTATTGAACACCTACTCTATGAGGTCTTGTAGATCTATAAACAGCGTTATTGAACACCTACTCTATGAGATCTTGTAGATCTATAAACAGTGTTATTGAACACCTACTCTATGAGATCTTGTAGATCTATAAACAGTCATATTGAACACCTACTCTATGAGATCTTGTAGATCTATAAAGAGGAGAACACCTACTCTATGAGGTCTTCCAGATGGTTGTAGATATCTTCATCTTCCACACTCTCTTCTGTAGGGAAAGGTCTTTGAACACAAGACACAAACAGGAATAAATAAATATAAGCATAAATAATGACTTCATTGACAAATCTGACACACTGTGAGCTGGTGTGTGCGTGTGTGTGCGTGCGTGCGTGCGTGCGTGCGTGTCCTACCTGATCCCAGTCTGTTGAGCCAGTGCAGTGTGAGACAACCTGGACAGAGTGTCCATCACCTGAAAACACAAACAGTTTCATGTTTAGAGACATTCTTAATCCAGAACGATTTACAGTAAGTGAAGGCTTCAGATTTAGATCTGATAGAGGTTGTTTTACACTATTCACACCAACTAACAAGTCCTATTACTAATATATTTATACAACAGCATAAATGGTTCAAAACAACAGACACCGACACTCTTTGACGCTGGCAAAATGATCAAGATAGAAGAATTATTGGTTGATTTATCAGAAACTAATATACAGGTGCAGTTAAAAAATACTCAAGATACCACTGGCAGAATGGCAGCAGGTCACCAACAGGCAGGGGCGGATCTAGGCATGGGCATGGGGGGGGCAATGCCCCCTCAATACCCAGTCTGCCCCCCCCCAAACATGATGCCATGCAAAACAACCCAAGATATTTCAAATTAAAGTGCTTCTATTTAAAATGATGTGAAACACTACTACTGCTACTAACTAACTACAGCTGTGTCACCACTAAACCAACAGCATTTCATCATTGAAAACAGAAAACTCTCTGAGTCAGACCTTTAGCTTTATGCATGCTGCGTGTCTGTTGCAACTTCAACAACAACTGATGTTATTATTGATGCTTTACTTGACTAATAAAAGTCCTGGAACTGAAAATGGTATGGGTGCGGCTTCATCGCCCGTGTCGCTTCGCGCCACGGGCGATGAAGCCGCCCCCATACCATTTTCTCTTGCCCCCCCAAATGGGACATTTTACATCCGCCCCTGCCAACAGGGAATATGACCGTTTATATGTCCTGCTGTGTCTGTGACCACTGAGCACTGAGCAGTCTATCTATACCTCTGACTGCCTGCAGTCATGACTGATACCACTAGAGGGCACAACTCTACAACACTTCACTACAACAGATTCACTGAGAGACTATAGTATAGTGCAGGGGTTTTCAACCTTTTTGATGCCAGGGACCACCATTTATTCATCATTTGAGCCACGGACCACCATTTTTTCAGAATTTGAGCCACGGACAACCACTTGAGGACATTTTTGCCCCTCAGACCCCAAAACTAAAGATTTATTTTGCTTTTGTCCATCTTCTGGTTGTGTAGACTTTGGCTAAGATGATGAATATTTTAACTCTTGAGAGTGTAAAAATGAAACCAAATGGACCCTTGTGGGTCCATTTGGTTTCATTTTTACATTCTCAAGAGCTACATCTTGTTAACCAACTTAGCTGGGGGACCACCTGGAACCCTCTCAGGGACCACTGGTGGTCCCCGGACCACCTGTTGAACTTGAAAACCCATGGTGTAGTACCATTATTTCAAGAGATGAAAACAGTATATACACCAAGTACAGCAACAACACAACAATGCCACATCCATACAGACAACCAGAACAAATTCATCTCTCTCAAAGCCTTTTTCCTCTATACCACGGGTTTTCCACTTTGACACCAGGGACCACCATTTATTCAGCATTTGAGCCTTCAGCATTTTGAGACTTAAAACTAAAATAATTATTT
>CM076982.1:2581902-2671351 GCA_039105355.1 Benthosema pterotum
ACAAGATCCAAAATGCACTAGAATGTGCTAGATGCTCGCCTGGAACATACAGATCAAAATGACCATTAATCTTCTACATTCTCTAGTTGTGTAGACTAAGTTGGGCTAATTCACATGATGAATATTTTAACTCTTGAGGGTGTAAAAATGAATTCATTGAAAATGAATGAATGATTCATTTTTACACTCTCAAAGAGTTACACCTGGTTAATCAGCTGACCCCCCCCCCCCCCCTTCCGCCCATGCATCTCTGTTCTTTTATAAGATGTTGAATTCTACTATACACAGAGATGACGTGACGTTAAACTTTATATACACTCCTTAGATAGACTCTGTGCATGCATGGGGTTTAGGGTTTAGGGTTTAGGGTTTGGGAGTTTGCCAGGAGTTTCATGAGAATGAAAGAATCATCCAAGCATGTGTTACAGCCATGAACGTACCAGCAGCGAGGAGCGTGGGCTGTGTGCGTGTGTGTGCGTGCGTGTGTGACGTGCGTGTGTGCGTGTGTGCGTGTGTGTGTGTGTGCGTGGTGTGTGCGTGCGTGTGTGTGTGTGTGTGTGTGTGTGTGTGTTGTAAACCATCATGTATGCTCCTATAAAGACAATTCAGTGAAAACCCAGAAGGACATTCCACAGGCTCTGATTGGTCTGTACTCAGGCTGTTTTAAAAACATGGACCACTTGTTAGAACAGTTCCACAGGCCTGGTTCTGTAAATGTACTGTATGTTACTCTATACTGTGAATATATGAACACCAAACGATGTACTGTGTGGGTAATGTGATATCACCAAAGAGCAACTATTTTGATTAAGGATTGCTTTAACCCTACTCAGTCCTCCGGCGCGCGGCGCGCCGACCTACCTACGTCACTTTGACGCGACGTCGCGTGACGATGACGTCACTGTCGGACTTCTGGGTGGTCTCATTTTAATCCGGAGGGTTGTAGATTTCAACCAACGTTGGTTTGAAGAGAATCGACCACTTTTTCACATAAATATAACCCTTTGAAGTTGACATAAATATGTACACGTGTCCAAATGCGAAAATCTGTGCACATGTTTGTTTGTTTATCCATGCGTTTGTTTATTCTCTTCTCCGATGTGTTCTGTGTCGTCGGTTCCATTGCTTTTCGAAACAAGGTTTTTACACCAAGGATGAGTCAAAAAGCTAGTTAGCTAGCAGCATTTGGCTAGTGGGAGGCAGTTACCACGTCGTAGACGTGTAGGGATGTGACGTAGCCGAAATCTCCTTCAGAATCTCCACCGTCCATCCGCCGTCCTATATACACTCTATCATGGCCATCTAGTAGAAGAGTTGCGACATTGAGGGTGCAGGGACACAGCCCATAGACTCCAATGCATTCCGTGACTTCCGTTGTCCCCATTCTCAATAGAAACTCTATGTAGAAGCTTGGACTGGCCCCATGAAGTGAACGCACGTAACATAGGCCTACCTAACGGTTACGTGCGTCGAGTGAAACGTAACTCTGTTTCGGTCTGCCACAACAATACAGCCACAACACACGATGCAACATTTATTTTTTTATATAATACACACATGTGAGGGTGTGTGTGCGCGCATCTGCCCGTGCGTTATGCGCAAAACAAATACAGATCGATCGATAGTGTGTGAGGGAGGGAGGTGTGTTAGTGTTAGTTCTTTGTTTGTTTTTTATCGTCGTGTTATCACAATCACAGTGGACTAGTGGCGATCGTATCGCAAACATACTTTTAGGAGCAATCAGACATCTCGACAGAAGACGTTGCCAATATATTACGTGGCAAAGTCGCCTTGGACCTGATGGCTGAATATGGATACATTCTTGAGTAAGTGATTTCCCTTCTCTCTTCTCCGTCTCTTTCTCTCTCTGTGTGTGTGTGTGTGTGTGTGTGTGTGTGTGTGTTGGTGTGTGTGTGTGTGTGTGTGTGTGTGTGTGTGTGTGTGTGTGTGTGTGTGTGTGTGTTGTGTGTGTGTCTCTCTCTCTGTGTGAGTGAGCAGACACATATTGAAACATTGTACACATTATGGTCCTGACTCCTGGAAGCAAAACTGTTACATATATCTGTGTGTGTGTGTGTGTCTGTGTGTGAGTGAGCAGACACATATTGAAACATTGTACACATTATGGTCCTGACTCCTGGAAGCAAAACTGTTACATGTTTCCATATTATATAGGCAGCAGGAGGAGGAAGAGGAGCAGCTGGCTGGGCAGTTTCATACTGAGGCCAGATACTAGCTGTTATAGTTTCTGAGCCTGAGAAGTGAGTAACAATTCACTTTTATACACTATTACCAGTAATAATAATAATCTATTACGTGCACAGACTGGCCACGGAGCACCCATGTTTTTGCATTGTTTTTTTATTGGTGCTTCATGTAATATGATGGTGACAGAACCCCTTTTGTGAATCATGTAATACTGTTTTTACATTTTTTCCAGTGACGGTGACGGAACCTATTTTGTAAACCATGTACTAATGTTTTTACATTTCTGCAGTGATGGTGACACTTCACCTGTGGCGGTGACACAAGAGAAAGAGGCCATGGCAGCGGGGGCATGCAGAGGTTAGTGTATTTATTGTAATGTTGAATTCAACTGTTAGATATGCATGTCACGTGGAGCTAATCACATGAATTTACTTATAGATTGGTGTGATTATCTGCAATTCTAGGCCAAGAGCTCAGTCAGCTCCACCCTCAGCTTGGGAGACTGATGGCGAGAAGGACAGCGGCCCTGTGAAGAAGTTCAAATGTCCAGAGTACTGGAGGAAGAAGCATGTCTGCTCAGTGCTATACCCTGGTCTGGCCATGGCAAGAGATTGTTTCAGGGCATAATATGAAGATCTGTAAAAAACGCCTAACATAACCTAATACCAGCTCAAAATAAGTAATGACTTTATTTTACTTGAATTCCATCATTCTATATTCATATAGACAATATATCTTGACCTTTTCAACAGACAATATGATCAGATAAGCATGTTTGTGATCTTTACAAGTCCATAAACCTTATTTTTCAAATCCGTTTTAGTCTATTTTGTCTCTTTCTGGTCAAATGCATTGATATTAGGTCAAATTGAAACAAATAATTGTTGAGACATATGGGTTAGGTTGTGCTGAACAAAAATATACCAAATATAGCTATGAAATACTTCCTAGTGTGGAATATAAGGACTAATATAAGATCTGTAAAAAAAAACGCCTGGCATAGATATACCTAATAACAGCTCAAAATAAGCAATTATGGCTTTATTTCTCTTGAATCTCATCATTTTACATTCTTATAGACCACATATCCTGACTTTCTCAACAGCCAAAATTCTTTGATAATCATATTGTGATTTTTACAAGTCCATAAACCTGAAAAACAAAGGTCCGATTTTTGTTTTTTGCATGTAGTTTTTGGTTCAAATTACCTTATAGTATGTAAAAGTGAATTAATTATGGTTTATTATTGTAGCTGAGGTGTCCTGAAAAAAGGGGTACCAAACATTAGTGGCTGGACACTTTATGAATGTGTTTTATAAAGGAAAATGCAAAACATCACAAAACGGAAAATGCTCATCAGGGACTCAACAGGGACTGTAGAGGGTTAATGCACACTTTTGCACAGAAACTGCAATGGGCAGTCAGAATGTGTGTGTGTGTGTGTGTGTGTGTGTGTGTGTGTGTGTGTGTGTGTGTGTGTGTGTGTGTGTGTGTGTGTGTGTGTGTGTGTGTGTGTGTGTGTGTTGCTATTTGCATTTCCCCTGTGGCCGAAAAGGGAATTGCCAATGTTAACCGAATGGGGAAATCTAATGCACCAATAAATTCATTATTAATCAACAATTTGTTAATTTGAAAAAAGGGCTTCCTCAGTCTCTTCCTAATGTTATGGTCAATGACTGTGTGAAAAATCAAAGCGATTGGTGCAGCCAGTGATGAGTTATGCTCGTTTCAGACAGACAGACAGACAGACAGACAGACAGACAGACAGACAGACAGACAGACAGACAGACAGACAGACAGACAGACAGACAGACAGACAGACAGACAGACAGACATTTGCTTAGTTATAGTATTGATGATGATGTAGTGTATGCCACTGTACTGTATGGTAGAATGACAGATGTACAGGTAAAACATTCAACCTGCCATACATACCTATACTTAGTAAAATAGCAAAAAATAGTTCAGAAACATAGTTGTGGGAATTATATCCTCTGCTTTAATAATACCAATGTGTATTATAACCAGGGATGCACGTAAGTGGTGCTCCGGTGCTCAGAAGCACCAAAAATCCGACAATGAGCTGTCAATCCAGGGGTGGAAAGCTCCTTTGAGCACCACACAGCTGGGGCTCATGATGACTGCCCGACTGGGCCAGTAAAAAAGCCTTGAAAATGAAATAATTCTAACTAATTCTGACCTCTAAGTCTAAAATACTACTAGTATTTTTAATGGATGTAGTATGCAGGTAGTAGTACTACTAGGCTACTATTGCAATGCCCAAACTATCGCCCTGTAGGCCGTACATTGATGGGGCTGTACGGAGTGGAAAAAAGGGGTCCCAGGGCCGGCGATGGTCGCCGCATTTTGGGAGCACCAAGTAACATCCCCAGGTGCTCCTCTGAGTACTGGATTAAAATAGTTATGTGCAGCTCTGGGTATAATCTATATTTCTATGCAGAACATTTATTATGAAGCAACAGTAACAAAAGATCTAAGGCTCCATTTTCGTTACTGCTAAACCCCTTATCCCTTAACTTCTTTGCCTTTATAAACTATTTAAAAAAACATTTTTCAGTAGTTCAAATGGCCAGTCTACAAGCTCACAATGTGTTAATAGATTGACATGTTGAAATATTCATTTTTTATTTTTTTTTATTTTATTTTTTCAAAATAGTAAAAACGAAATCAGTGATTTGGGATAAGGGGTTTAGCATATAACAAAAATGGGGCCCTAGGCTCTAGTACAGAGGTGGGCAATTATTTTTCCCAAGGGGCCAAATGAGATACAGTACATAAAATATTGTGGAGGGACAAGACTAAGATTTATTTTGCTTTTGTCCACAATTCCAGGCTGGATTTAGGAAACAAACCAGTCAATCATACAGATCAAAATGACCATTAATCTTCTACATTCTCTAGTTGTGTAGACTTGGGATAATTCACATGATGAATATTTTAACTCTTGAGAGTGTAAAAATGAAACCAAATGGACCCGCAAGGGTCCATTTGGTTACATTTTTGCGCTCTCAAAGAGTTACATCTGGTTAACCAACTTTACATATTTAAGTGGAACTCTCTCAAGGACCACTGGTGGTCCCCAGGCCACTGGTTTAAAATCCTCTCACGGTCAGAGTCATTGATTATAGGGTGACAGGCTGACACTGATTATATCTTATATTGTTTATGACCTGTAGATATCAGACAGTCCTGGAATGAGTAACAATGATAAACATGTGGGATAGATTTACCATTTTCACCATTTATGAACTTAATATGTGGGACAAAAAAAAAGAAAAAAAAAAGGTTCGATTGGGCTTTATAACTCAAAAAAAAAAAAAAAAAAATCAGGATTTTATTATTTTATAACTAGAAAGGCAGTTCCTGCAGAAACTGCGAGGGCTCGCCAAAACGCCGAAATATGTCGTGTGCAGTAGAAATTATATTAAAGGTGAAAAACAGTACACTGAGTGAAAAGTAAAAGGATGAATAAATGCATCAAGCTGAACATGATGATGTTTGAGGAAGTGAAAAAGTGGAAAAAAAAGGTTAAGTGAAAAAATGAAAAGCTGAAAAAAATAACTACAAAAGTTTGATAAAAGAATAAATAAATGAATCACTGCATAAATCTGAACGGTTTAAAGCTAGCATAAGTAATGCTAAGTATTGTGAAAATGCTAACAATGCTAAATAATGCTAATGCTAAGTATAGTTAATAATGCTAAGTAATGCTAGCTATTGTGAAAATGCTGATAATGCTAAGTAATGCTAATGATGCTAAGTAATGCTAATGCTAAGTAGTGTTAATACTGTTAAGTAATGCTTAGTATTGTGAAAATTCTAATAATGCTAAGTAATGCCAGTAATGCTAAGTAATGCTAATAATGCTAGCTAATGCTAATGCTAAGTAATGATAATAATGCTAGGCTAATAATGGTAAGTAGTCCTAACACTAAGTATAGTTAATAATGCTAAGTATTGTGAAAATGCTAATAATGCTAACTGGTTCCTATTGGCTCAGTGCGTCCATCTATCAAATATTAAGGCGGTAGCATGTTCCAAAACCAAGTTATAGCTGTGTAAAGACCAGCCAATAGGAAGACAAAGGGGTAGGGCTTAAGCAATTAAGTAAGTACAGCTTGTTTCACTTGGCTGCCTTAATATATGTACCAAATCTTGAGGCTGTTGCATGTTGTAAACAAAAGTTATAGCTGTTTAAAGGCCAACCAATAGGAATGCAGACACAATGCTAAGTAATGCTAAGTATTGTAATTACATAAGTTATAGCAGCAATAATGCTAAGTAATGCTAATAGTGCTAAGTAATGCTAATGCTGAGTATTGTTAATGATGCTAAGTAATGCTAAGTACTGTGAAAATGCCAATAATGCTAAGTAATATTAAAATGCTAATGATAAGTATTGTGGAAATGTTAATAATGCTAAGCAATGCTGATCATGCTAAGTAATGCTAAAGTGCTAAGTAGCGCTAATGCTAAGTAGTGTCAATAATGCTAAGCAATGCTAAGTATTGTGAAAGTGCTAATAATGCTAAGTAATACTAATGCTAAGTATTGTTGCCAAATATTGGGGCTGTAGCATGTTGCAAACCAAAGTTGTAGCTGTTTAAAGGCCAGCCAATAGGAATGCAGAGGGGACGGGGCTTAAACAATTAAGCAAGTACAGCTTGTTCCTATTGGCTGACCAAATACGTCTACCAAACCTTGAGTGTGTAGCATGTTGTAAACCGAAGTTAGAGCTGTGTAAAGGCCAGCCAATAGGAATTCAGAGGGGGCGGGGCTTGAGCATGTAAGTAAGTACAGCTTGTTCCTATTGGCTGCCTTCATATATGTACCAAACCTTGAGGCTGTAGCATCTTCTAAACAAGAGTTATAGCTGGTTAAAGCCCAGCCAATAGGAATGCAAAGGGGGCGGGGCTCAAGCAAATACACAAGTACAGCTCTTTCCTAAGACTATGTAAGCCAGACAGAAATGTCCGTCACACACTCCATATTTGGGTTTGCCTGATTTACAGGCATACATTTCAATTTATGATGTAAGAATGTCCCTCACTTCACACAAGTGTGTTTTTCCCCCTTAGATGTGTACACCTTTAAACGTTCTGATTAAATGGAAATTGTATTATTATTATTTTTTTCTGGTTAATTACAGTAGAGCATTTTGTAATTATCTCCTTTGATGTCAATCAATCAATCAACCAACCAACCAACCAACCAACCAACCAACCAACCAACCAACCAACCAACCAACCTAATGACATGTTGAAAATCTTGAAAATGGGTGGAATTCCCCTTTAATCAATTTTAAGTAGGCCTACATAAAGCCAAAATAGTTTCAGTTATCTTAAAACCATGATATAATACTGAAGAGTCAAATGTTTTGGAATGCTGATCGGGGACAGGAATCGATGATGCACCGTCTCTCCCGGCGGGAAGTCACTTCACTTCCTGCTGCTATATGGTGAGTAATAACTTTTGTTTGGTAGTCGTGTATTGTACAATTTAATAAGTAATGGACACATTGCGTGTTTCCCAGCGCATCACGTTGTTTAACAACAGATTAGACACCACCACCGTTCCATCATAACATTGGTGTATCTACGTTTTAATGCAGTAATTTGTCATTATGTCTTCGGTGCTCGTGTTTAGCTAGCAAGCTAATCAGCAGGCTACAGGCTCCCCTACGCAAGCTGATACAGAGACATTACGACAACTCCGTTCTCTTTATGGGGCCGGTCCAATGGAGGCTCTTCTACATAGACTTCTATTGAGAATAGGGACAGAATCATTTTGTAGTAATACACCATGATCGTTAGTGGAGACTGTAGTTATACAAAACTTTAAAACAGCTGTCATGTTGCATTCGTCGCCGGCCCCTTTGAAAACAATGCATTTACTCCTATGTGTCCCTATTCAAGCTGCATAAACAGCGCTCGAGCGCTCGGTTTCCGACCCCTCAATGTCGCATCTCTGGCACTAGAATGCTTTTCCGTCCAAACTTTTTTCCCCTTAATTCCCTGTGTACGACCGAGCGACCGAACACAGAACCGGCAATGCAGTGGTAGCCCAAAATGTGGCGCAGGACCCCAAAGAGGTCCTTGAGGGAGTTCCAGGGGGTCCCCAGCCAAATGATAGTTTGAAACCAAATGGACCCTTAAGGGTCTGTAACTCTGAGTGTACACATATAACAAACTGGACCCCTATGTAATGGACACCTGAGGGACCATTTGGTGGTCCCTCAGGGGTTCATTTGGTTCCATTTGTACACTTTAAGAGATGAATGGATTTTAAAATATAAAATTGTGGTCCCAGAGATTTATGCCATTAAATGTGGTGTTCCGTTTGTAGACTTATGCAGGGGTCCCCAGATTCATATTTATTCATTCATTCATCCCAGAGATAGTAATGCCATTATAAATGGGAGACTTATTGATGTATTTTCTCCATTATTAATGTTTACAACTATGTATATGCAGTGTTGTAGTGGGACGCCTCTTAAAGGGAATTCCGCCCATTTTCTTTCTTTCTTTCTTTCTTTCTTTTTTTTTTTCTGAGTGTACAAATGGAACCAAATGGACCCTAGCGGGTCCATTTGGTTCCATTTGTATACACCCCACTACAACCTTGTGTATATGTTGCTTACATAATTGTACATGTGTTATAGCTGTGACCTTGTAGATCACCTGTGTGCACTTTCTTATCTCTCTCTCTCTCTCTCTCTCTCTCCCTCATCCCCGCCTCCGCCACACTCCTGTCCCACATCACCTGTCCGGCCGTCCCTCCTCGATCTACATCACGGTGAGTTGTAAGGTTGTAGATTGCCCATATTCAGTGTACATTCGCACATTTTAAAAGTAATTAACTACCGTCTTGGAACTGTAACTACTGTATGTATATAAATATTTTTTCAAGCTTATTATTGTTTATTAAAGGGCCACTTCACCACTTTTCAACCTATCTCAATAGGCACCATTCTTTAGTATGAATTCAAGCTAATAGAAACTGTAGGCTATCTATTAAAGTGAAACTGTTATGCACACAGATTTTTTTTTTTTTCACCTTTCCAGTTACCACCCACCAAGGTTAAAGGGATAGTCTGGATTTTTTTCCCCAAGTTAAGCTGTATGAAATACATTAATATAGTGGTGTCAGTTTAGTATAGTGGTGTGAGTTGGGGCAAAATTGGTTGACAGGTGCCTGAGATATTAAAACCTCTTTTTTTTCATCCTATGATAGTCCTTCTTCCTTCCTTCCTAAAAAGGATCATTGGTAACCAAATGGACCCTTAGATGTGAGAGCGTAAAATGAAACGCGTCCATTTGATTTCATTTAAATATCTGAGTTACCTAATTTTCCAGAATGTACACATTTAGTAAATGTAAAAGAATTGCTATTTTGACCTACATTTTGCCAGTTTGTCTCCTAAATTAGTCCCAGAGACTAAACTCAAAATCAAATGGTGGTCCTCTGTGGCTAAAATGCAGATGTCACTAGGGGCCACGCAGTGAAAGTAAAAGAATCCAAAAAACTAACTTGTTGTATGTTGACCTATTTCTCAAATATTAACACACCCTTTGTTCATTTTTAACCCCTCTGTCACACGGAACTATGTATTTTGTGTCCATATCACGACGCCCAAAAAGTAGTTCCATGTGAAAGGGGAGTAAAAAATGAACGATTGAGGTCCTATTATTTTAGAAATAATTCAACAAAACAAATTACGTTAGTTTTGTGGATTCATTTACTTGTAGTGCGTGGCCCCAGGGACCCCCACTAAATGACCAGAACTACTTAATATCGACCAAAAACAGAGCAAAACTCCCACCACAGGACTCTGGCAATCAATTAATATAGTTGAAACCACTATTAATGGACAGAATTTCATACCTTAAGTTATAAAAAAAAATCCTGACTAACCCTTTAAAGAAAGTTTTACACTACAGCCAGTACTGTGGGCTCCAGAGAATTTGTAACAGATATTTAATTTGAAAAACAAGTATTGGATTTTAAATGAAGTTTGAGTGCCAAATGGTATAGCACTTAACTTTACCCCAGATATAACAAAGTAATATATTTTCTAAGCCTATATTATTGCCTGAGTAGTGTGGAGTCATTTTAGCATGTGTGTGCTATTAGACCTGAACATTAAGATATCGACCATCCATCAGCACAAGTTAAAATGGGTTGAATTAAAGTTTAAATGCTAAGAGTATATCAATAAGCTATTCTGATTTGCAAAGTGACTTCAGATGTGTGGAATGCGGCGAATCAGGCTGGATCCCAGGGCCAGATTTAGCCAGCCCTACTAGAATGGCATGGGCTGAAACTCTAAAGTTTTTCATAGGAAGCAGGGGCTTTCAATCTTTTTGTACCAGGGCCCAAACAAACTTACAGATCAAAATGACCATTAATCTTCTACATTCTCTAGTTGTGTAAACATGAAACCAAATGGACCCGCAAGAGTCCAGTTACATCTGGTTTACCAACTTTCCACCACTTAGCCTGGGGACCACCTGGACCTCTCTCAAACACTGGTGGTCCATAGACCACTGATGGAAACCACTTATATTACCTTTCATGGGGGGGGGGGGGGGGGGGGTTATAAAACGATGTAAACGATGGTGCACAATTTGAAACCTGGAAATTATTGTAAATGGTGTATTGACAACACGAACAACAGGAATATAATTAAGTAACTGCAGAATTTCTCTCTACTTTTCATTCTACAGACTTAGCTGGTTGCTGTTGAGCTGCACTTTGAGTAAGTATAAGCTATTAACACTGAACGTAGTTTTACAATATTTCTATTTAGGTAGAATAAAAGCACTACACACACACACACACACACACACACACACACACACACACGTGCATCATTTTGAACAAAAATGTTAACCCCTTTCGCTCTGTGTGATTAACCAATATAGTGTTACAACAACTTCACAACATGACATGTTGTGAAAGCGTAGATTTATTGCTTTGGATCAAACGCTGTTGTTGTGGCCGCTTTGACACAGACCGGGAGACAAAGTGATGAACCTTCTGATAACCAGATGGCCAAGTTGTGAGCTAGTAGGTCTGCTATTTTCGGCAAACACCACTGTCGTTCAATTAACTTAAAAAAGATGCGCAACTCCAGCAGAACACCTGCTTATTGACCTCTAAATTGTCACAGCCAGGAGTCCAACACTGTATTGTCTGCTTCTTTCCTCAGTTATGCAATGATGTAAAGAAAAGAAATCTGGTATCATGTCTTTTCTAAGCCTAAATTCTTGCGTACTGTGGACTCATGGATATTCTTTCTTTCAGGTATACCTGCTACAGTGAACCCGGGTTCGAGTGGATCCTGTCTCTCTCCACCCAATACCCCCAAACCCTGCTGTCTCTACCTCTGCCTTTTGTCTCTCCCCTCTCCCTCTCTCTCTATCTCTCTCAGACAAGTTTTGACTTGAGGTACACCATCAAATACTTGTTCTGCCCATTTCATTAAGTGACGGTTTTGACGGAAGTATACCATCAAATTCCGTAATTTCTTCTCTCTCTCTCTCTCTCGCAGACAAGTTTTGATTGAGGTATACCATCAAATACTTGTTCTGCCCATTTCATTCAGAGACGGTTTTGACTTGAGGTACACCATCAAAATACCGGCTCTGCCCATATTTTACAACAACCCCAAAACCCCCTCTTCTTTGAGAAACTTTCTTATGAACTCCTTTTTTAAGAACTCTGAACAACCTCGTTTTTGAGCAACTTCCAATTTCAAGGAGAAACCTCCTTGAAATCCATTGTTGATATTTAACTGACATACACCTTGCACACACATTATCTCAGACATTTGTATTGCAAAACATAACCAGACCATACCTATTTACACACACATTGACGGTGGGTGCAGGCCCAATTGGTCAGCCACCTTGTTTGTTTATCTATTGCAAACACTTGCAAACCAATTTTGATCCTTGTGTGGTTAATCATCCATCCACATAACAATAATATAACACTATTGTTTCCACATTCCTGACTGATATAGTTTGTACATATATATTATTCATTGTTCATCTGTTGCTGATCTATCTGGACCCGAGCCCATCGTCAACTCATCAGCTTGGTGTCTGCATACTGGACCAGGAGGAGACTACTGCACGCACACTGGACCAGGATCATCAAAGCCACACACACAATCACAAACTGCTTAGAAATATTCTTTGCATTTTTATAGTCTGTACTATATGTAGCAGTTCCAAACTGTGTTTTGTTGCTCAGGTTCTTTTATAAATTGCATAGTAAAAGAGGGTTCTATTGAGCAGTGTTAGATCAACTGAACTAACTGCTCTATTTGAAGTGCATATAATCCATCGCTATATTGTCAAGCTATTGCTATTCACTGAATATTCAATCGACGTGACTAGTCAGTAGGCAACTACAAAGTTTTATTCCTGTTGTTAAAATATTGAATCACTTGCATTAATACAAAACAACATAAGCATACAAAGTTTAACCTTTGATCAAATACTGAATCTACAAAAGGTAGTGATTTATATCTATATTTGAACTGCATCTGCTGCCTTAATATAGAAGTGATTGAATTGACTGGTTCATATTTTTGTGGTAACATTTATTGCATTAAACAGCTCGTATTCTGTGATTAGTCGGGCATTTTATCACATCTGTTCTGTTTTGTTAATTAGTAAAGTAAAGCCTTAACACTGCTGTACGTTGTGTAATACACGTGGGGGTGTGACGTCTATTGGAACTATAGTAAATAACCCTCAGTGATTGAATTTGCATAGTGGTTTTGAGTAGCATATAGACCTGTCACTTTGTAATTGATTCAAAACTAAACTTAGCCCCACATTCCTAAGTTTACAGTTTATACAGGGTTTAATCTTTGGTCAAATAGTAAATCTACAAAGGTGTCTCATATCTATATTTGAACTCCGTCTGCTGCCTAATTGATTGGTTATCTTGGGTACTGTTCATATCTGTGGTCACGTTTATTAACAGACCATATTTGGTGATTAACTGGAAGCCTTTACCACTTTTACACAAGTATTCCTCTTTTATAACCGTTCACTGTTTAGAAAGTGAGATATATTACAAGTGTATTTTGGTAGCCTACTGTAGTATCATATAGTGAACAACAGCTGCATAGTGGTTTTGATTAGCTCACATCTGTTATAGGCCTACTACGAATCATTCTGTGAAACTACAGTTCACGTCTGGTACCATATTTTTTCTGCGTGTCTTGTTCGTGAACCACAGCCTACTGTGTTGTTTACCGTATTGTGTGAAGGTAACGCATTTGCAAGGCATATCTAAAGTTTTCTAGTGTATAGCCTTACAAGAACAAAACTTGAAACATGCCACGTAAAGGTGCAAAGAGTAAAGCTAGAAAACAATACTGGGCAAATAAGTTGGAACCATCTGACAATGCACAAGGTCAACAAATGGATGTTCCCCGCAGCTGCAACGACGTGAAACCGAAATCCTACGCTGATGCTGTCAAAAAGGTTAGTCGCTGTGAAGTTGCACATCTGCCACAGGCATCTGACAATGTGAGCGTTGCAGCATCTGGACCAAGTACGTCACCCACAATTGTCATTAACGCACACGTTGCAAGTAAGCATTCCCCAGAAATGTCTAATGTGAGTGCAGATTCTAACACCAACACTGAGCGTACTGCTGCTGCTGCTGCATCACCACCTGTGAGCAAGCAGGAGGATGATACGAAAACGCATTGTCACAAATACTGTGTAGCCAACAATTTGAGACAGAATCTTGCCCGTTTAAGACCCATGGATGGGCTGGAAGAGAAAGGCAAATCACAGTGGTATAAAGAGCGTTTGTCTGCTTTAGCTGACCAGTATGTTAAGGAAGATGTAATGCCTTACATAGAGGCAGCAGGTCAACATCATCAAAGTGTGCCACACAGCAAAACAGCACCATTAAAGACGCCTTACGCCGATGCTGTCAAACAGGTGCCTACTGTTAGACATGTGCCAGGAATGCCTAACCCTATTCCACACAAAAGCCAACCCAATGAGACACTATTAGGAAAGAGGTCTTACTCCGATGCCGTAAAAAAGGTGTCTAAAGTTAAACATGTGCCAGGAATATCTAACCCTATTCCACACAAAAGCCAACCTGACGAGATGTGTGTCACAGCATCACACAGTCAAAATAGCATGAGATATTCTACCGATTCCAGGAATAAGCAGTGTGCCTGTAATTCCCTAGCATTTCTGGCATTTCTTCATGAGAATGAGCACATCACAGGAGCAAACCTGGATCTCATATTAAAAAAAGGTGACAGCATGTACAAGGAGGTGAGGAAAACAGTTGCTCGTGATCACCTCGCTACAGACGAACTGCCCGACAATGTTTCTGCCCGCAACCATGACTACCACGTAACGAAGCATGATCCGCGTCACGGAACATTTGGTGACCCCCCGCCTGGTTTTGCAGAAGACTCTCTCGATCTAGCAGCAGGACTTTGCTGTTTGTTAACAGACGTGAACTATGCGTTGTTGACGATGAATGGGCTGGTGATCGCTGTGTTCAGGAACAGCTCAGGAAAATATGGTTTCTTTGATCCGCACTCTAGACAGCCTAATGGGTTACCAGCTGATGCATATAACATACACACTGGCACGGCCGTAATGCTTACTTTCTCAAACTTGGAAGATATGATTAACAGGATTGTTGCGTGCCACATAATATACGAGACGCGATATACATGCCAATATGAACTCACGCCTGTGGAATTTCACACTGTCAACCTGACAACATCAAACGCAGAACTCTACGGCACAAACAATGCAAATAGGCAAGCAAAACATTCAACTGTTGCAGCATCTCATAGTCAAGGCAGCATCAAATACCAGAAGAAGTCAAGGAATAATCAGTGTGCTTGTAATTCGCTAGTATTTCTGGCATTTCTTTATGAGATTGAACACATCACAGCAGCACATCTCGATGTTATATTGGAAAAGGGTGACGCCATGTACAGAGACGTGAAGAAACTGTTAGATCAAAAAGCCCAAATCGAGTATTTACAAAAGCTACAAAATCTCCGACCTGGACAGAAAACTATAAGAAGTCAGAGGCTAGTGATTATCTTGCTTCAGATGAATTACCCAAACATGTGTCTGGCCACAACCATGAGTACCACGTAAGACAGCTTGATGCAACGTATGGCACATTTGTAAACCTAAAAGCAGGACTGAGACATGTGTTAACCAAAGCGAACTATGCACTGTTGTTTTTGCATAACCTAGTGATCGCTGTGTTCAGGAACAGATCAGGAACATTTGGTTATTTTGATCCACACCCTAGAGGGCCTGATGGACTTCTGCTTCGTGATATCAATGGTGATGTTTCAGGCACTGCTGTAATGCTTACTTTCACAGAGTTGGAAGATATGGCCAACAGGATCGTTGAGTTCCACCTGATGGTTGAGACGGTACCTATAGCACAATATGAACTCAGACCTGTAGTATTTCACAACCTGAATAGCAGTGATGGCACTATTGACGACTACACTGACCTGTCAACACAGCCTGGAATAGAAATTCCAACAACGTCAATCACATGTCATGAAAACAGGCTGGCTAAACATTTATTGTCAGAAATGTCCAATGTGATTGCAGAACAGTTTGAGACATTACCTACATCATCACATGAACTCACGCCCGAATTCCACAGTGACAACCAAGAAAACAGTGATGTCTATAGCACCAGCAACATCGAGTGCATTGATGACAGTGCTTTATTATCAACTTTGAGTGAACCGGACGTTGAGATAATGTCTGCTGTTGTTGACCATCAACATTGTAATGTCACATGCAATCAGAGTGCAGATTTTGACACCCCCCGCACACACATAACTCATACTGAAGCCTCTCAAAGTATGTCATCCTGTAAGTCTGTGACTAAACAACATTTCACATTTACAAATATGACAAAGGAGCAGATGGCACAAGTGTCAAAATTGCCCAAAGGACAAAGACGGAAATTTAAGAGGAAAGCAGAAGCAGAGCAGGTGGAAAATCAAACAGGCATAAAAAAGCAAAAAATGGACATAAAGCTACAAAAAAGAATACAGAGAAAAAAACAAAAAAAAATGAAAGAAAGGAAATTGTATGCTAAATGTCAATTGTATCGAGAACATAAAAAGTTGTATATGACTAAACGTTGGCAAATGATATTGAATTTAAAATAAAACAGATGCAAACAACAAAACAAATCAATCAGCACAGATACATAAGTGATCCTAAATTTAAACTTGGAAAAAACAAAGATTCAAGAAGATACAAATATGATCCTGAATTTAACCTCAAACATAAACAAAGCATGCGAGAGAAATACACAAATAATCCTGAATTTAGACTCAAACATATTAAAATCATGAAACAAAGCATGCGAGAGAAATACACAAAAAATCCTGAATTTAACCTCAAACATAAACAAAGCATGCGAGAGAAATACACAAAAAATCCTGAATTTAGACTCAAACATATTAATATCATGAAACAAAGCATGCGAGAGAAATACACAAAAAATCCTGAATTTAGACTGAAACATATTAATATCATGAAACAAAGCATGCGGGAGAAATACAGAAATAATGCTGAATTTAGAGTCAAACATATTAAGACCATGAAACAAATCAATCAAGAGAGGTACAAAAAGGACCCAGATTTCAGGCGACGCCATTTACAGAACTGCAATGCTTACATTTCTAAAAAGTACCACAGTGACCAATCATATAGACACCTTTTTAAGGCACGTTGCACTCGGAAAATAATAGAAAAATACCGGCAAGCAGATGCATTGCGTGCACAGATACGTAACATTCTAATGCAAGAAGCCATATCTGTTTTTAGAGAAAGAATAAAACATGGCCCCACTTATGTCTGCACAGTGTGTCACAGAACATTGTTCCCAGATCGAAAAATAGAGTGCAAGAGGACAGCCTACGTCAAAAACCCACATGTCGTGTCTGCGTGCTTGACAGGAAAATACGTTCATGTTTGCAATGATGAATGCAGCAATTCAGGTAAATGCACAGTGCCCGATGAGAGGAAGAAAGAATGGATCTGCTCCACCTGCCACGACCATGTTAAAAGAGGACGCATGCCAAAGCTTGCTATAGCTAATAATTTGGAACTGGCAGAAATCCCCCCGAATTGTCCGATCTAAACATATTGGAGAGGCATATATCTTCCAAGTACCTAACATTTGCTAAGATCATACCTCTCCCCAAAGGCCAGCAGAGAGCACTATGTGGTAATGTGGTTTGTGTGCCTTCCGAAGTAGAGACGACTGTCAACACGTTACCCAGACTTCGAGGTGAATCTCAAGTGATGAGAGTAAAGTTGAAGAGGCGGTTGCGCTTCAAAGGACATCAACTGTTCCAGGTTGTCACTTGGTCTAAAGTTTTAAAGGCGCTGCGCACTTTGAAACAAATTCACCCAGAGTATAAAGACATAACGATCAGAGACGAGGCCGAATTGTGTGACCCGACAGTTAACGACGAGGAAGACAGTGACGATGAAATGAATGATGTCATGGGGGGTGATGAGTACGACGATGACGCTTTGATGGACATTGACAGGTGTGAGCAAAACGCACTGAATGAGCAACACGATAGCCCTGCAGCTGAGCAACACCGTGTCGATATCCTCTCCGGTAATGACATTCAACAACAAGGGCAGTCAAACGATACAGAAGAAGAGGGTGACCAACCCACAGGAGGCATTGCCCTCGAATCGTGTCTACAGCCAATTGACATTGCAGATGAGCTGTTAACATTCAGCGATGGAATTTACTGCATTGCGCCTGCCGAAGGTAATAAGCCGGTCAGCTTTTTCAGAACCCCTAAACTCGAGTCTATGGCATTCCCAGTCCAATTCCCCACTAGTGTAAACACATTTGACGATGCGAGACCCATTAAGTTGACACCCAGCAGTTATTTCAAAGCAAGGCTTTTCTCCGTAGATACTCGTTTTGCCAGAGATACAAATTACCTGTTCTTTGCGCAATTCGTAACAGAAATACATTTGGCTACTTCCAGTATGCAAATACAACTGCGTAAAGGAAAGGCCGTGACACGAGATGGTCGCAAAATAACCTCCAGGATGTTACAAGACAAACGTGAGGTTCAGAAACTGGTGCAAAACAAAGACGCAATCAGATTCATGCAGCCACTGAGAGGAACCCCTGCCTATTGGGAGAAAACAACCAGAGATCTGTTCGCTACCATCAGACAATTAGGAAAACCCACTTGGTTCGGTACAGTTTCTGCTGCAGAGATGAGATGGCCCGAGGTGATTGAAGCAATTAAGAACCAACAAGGTGAGGAGGTTAACTTTGAAGAACTTGACTGGGCAACAAAGTGCGAAATATTACGAAGCAATCCAGTTACGACAATGCGCATGTTTGACAAACGTGTGGATGAATTGTTCAAGTTCTTACAGAGTGATGCACAGCCTCTTGGCAAGATTGTAGACTTCTTCTTAAGACTAGAGTGGCAACACCGTGGGAGCCCGCATGCGCATTACATGTTATGGGCAGAGGGAGCACCCGAATTCGATCAAGACTCTGACGAGACCGTGTGCAACTTCATTGACAAGTACGTAACAGCCCGGTTGCCTGACCCAAATACCGAACCAGTAATGCACGGAAAGGTTAAAGGGCTTCAGACACACAGCAGAAATCACTCACAGTCATGCTACAAAAATAAAAGACCTGGCTGCCGATTTGGTTTTCCTAAACCCCCTGCAAGTAAGACTATGATAACGAGACCTCCGCCATCTGACAGGTTGAATGCAGCTAAAAAGAAGCTTAAACCAGTTGTTGAGATGCTTAACGACCCTAATACCGAAAATCTGGATTTACCTCAGCTGCTGGCTACATGCAATTTGACAACAGAAGAGTTTACAGAGTCTCTCGAAGCACTGTCTGGCTCTAATAAAGTTGTACTGAAACGCGATCCAAAGGACTGCATGGTGAATGCATACAATCCTTATATTCTTGACGCCTGGGATGCCAATATTGACATACAGTTCATTCTGAACGCATACTCGTGTATCATGTACATGACAGCCTACATCACCAAAGCCGAGCACGGGTTGAGCGAGTATCTCAAAACAATGATCGAAAACACAAATCTAGACAGCAGCAACATGGACGAACGCGCAGAAATGATGCAAGTCATGCAGGCGTATACCAAAAAGAGAGAGGTCAGCGCTCAAGAGTGTGTGACTCGTGTATGTGGACTGAAAATGAAAAGGTCTTCACGCGCTGTCCGTTTCGTACCAACTGCTGACAACAGAGTGAAAATGAGCTACCCCCGCAAACGTTTGGAGAAAACCACACCAGACTGCATGGATGTGTGGATGAAGGGGCTCATGGAAAAATACCACGCGAGACCTGAACGAGCAGATTTCGAGGAGATGTGCTTGGCTGATTTTTCTGCTACTTGCGATATCATCTATGGCAGAAAGAAAAAGACACTTACAGACATTGTGCCTCTAGTTAATGAGATGGGTTTTGTGAGGAAAAGAACAAAGGCGAGACCAGCCATCATCAAATTTTTCCGCCTCTCAGAGAAAAAGGATCCCGAGGAACATTTTGGCAACCTGCTCAAACTGTACCTCCCACACCGTGCAGACTCGCAGCTGAAAAGCGAACGCTTCCCAACATACCAGTCCTTCTTCAGGGGTGCCTATGTTCAGCTGCCTGGTTCAAATGAACTCCAGCCGGTATTTCTCATTGTCAAAGAAAACAAGGCCAAATATGAGAAACACGGGGATGAAATCCAGAGCGCCATAGACGAATATGAGCAGAACGGGCCCATACAAAATGAATGGTGTAATCTGGCTCCTGAATCTGAACTGTTGAGGTTGGAATCTATCGCAGAGCGCTTAGCACAACCTTTGGACGACGAGCATGAGCAAGAAGATGTCCCAGACTATAGCGTTGAGCCGACAACAGCAGCTGCACCGATGATACAAATCACCCATACAGACCCTGTAGTATTGCGCCAAATGTATCAAGGTCTGAACCAGAAGCAAGCATGCATATTCTACGCAGTTAGAGACTGGTGCATCAAGCGTGTTTGTAATCTGCCCGCAGAGCCGTTCTTCTTCTACATAAATGGCGGAGCTGGTACAGGCAAGAGCCACTTGATAAAATGTTTATATGCAGAGGCATCCAAGATCTTGTCTAGACTCGAGAGAAATCGTGAGGAAACTGACATCTCGAAGCCTACTGTTCTGCTAGCCGCATTCACGGGTACCGCAGCATTCAACATTACAGGCAAAACGTTGCATTCCATCTTTAAGCTACCCAGATCCATACAGCTTCCATTCCCAGGGCTTGGCAACAAATTGGACGAAGTGCGAGCAGAGCTTTCAAATGCTGAAATTCTTGTCATCGACGAAGTGTCCATGGTCTCCAAGAGAATCTTCGCCTATGTAGATCACAGACTACAACAAATCAAAGGAAGTCAACATCCTTTCGGAGGAATGTCAGTACTCACTGTCGGAGACTTCTATCAGCTCTCGCCGGTTTCACAAGCTAAGCCACTCTGTGTCCATGAACCGGGCGAGATAGACCTTTGGCAAGACCGATTTCAGATGATCACATTGACAGAGATCATGCGCCAGAAAGACGACATCGCTTACGCTGAGACGCTGAACAGGATCCGCGTGAAACAAAAGAAGGAAACGTTGCGTGAATCAGACAGAGCTTTGCTTTCACGAGCCGTCACCGTACCGGAACTTTGCCCAAATGACGTACTTCACATCTTTTCCACTAATAAGGAGGTCAATGAACACAACGCGAAAACGTTAGCTCTGCTTCATTCGGACATCACAGACATTGACGCAGATGACTACAGAAAAGACAGATCCTCAGGAAGAATGGCCAGACAGACAAAACCATGTCGCGGAACCAAGCACGACTTACCAGACACGCTGCAAGTTGCTATCGGCGCCCGCGTTATGATCACCAGAAACATCGATGTGGACGACGGACTTGTTAACGGCACGTTTGGTAAAATTGTCCGGATGGTTACCTGTGAGCAAGACGGCGCTGTGTATACAACGATGCTTGGGCTTGAGCTGGACAACAGAAACGCAGGACAGAGGCACCGTCATAAAGCACCCGGAGGAGACGATAACGTTGTGTACATAGAGAGGGTCGAGGAAACTCTGAAGCACGCAGTACGCCGACAGTTTCCCTTGAAGCTCGCGTTTGCCTGCACGATACACAAAGTTCAAGGCATGACCACCTCAACTGCTGTGGTGTCCCTGAAGACGATTTTCGAACCCGGCATGGCTTACGTGGCTCTCAGCAGGGTAACATCTCTCAGCGGAATGCACATCATCGGCATGGACGAGTCTAAAATCTACGCCAACCCTGAAGTCACCGCAGGCCTCGAGAGGATGACCCAAGCCCACTTGGACGACATGATGCCACTCGCACACAGCACGCAAACACTGAACAGGCCCGACACTCTCACCATCATCCATCATAACACGGAAGGACTGGCACCTCACATCGGCGACATTAAGAGTCATCACGAGCTGGGTCTAGCAGATGTCTTGTGTCTCACGGAAACTCACCTGCAAGGATCATTTGTTGCCGAGGGACTCCATTTGGAAGGCTACAGTATGTTTAAGCGGAACAGGCACGTTTCCTACACGAACAATCCTTGCATGGCCAACGCTAGCGGAGGTGGAGTTGCTGTTTATGTGAAGAACAACATTCGAGCCCGTGAGAAGCAGTACATACATAATGTAACTGACCTGGAGTTTGTGGTTGTCAGAGTCGAAGCCCCGGTGAACGCAGTGATTGCTACTGTCTACAGACCTCCAAGCTACAGCCTGAGACAGTTCCTGCCAAACCTGAAAAACCTCTTGGAGTCCTTAGAGATCATGGATCATCACCCAATCATCGTCTGTGGCGACTTCAACGAGAACTTGCTGTCCGGTGGGGCACATGCTATACTCGAGATGTTTGAATCAAGAGGATACGCACAGCTCATCACAGCGGCCACAACGGACAAGAACACCCTGTTGGACCACATCTTCATCTCTCGTCCGCTGCATTGTGTCCAGTCAGGTGTATTACGGACCTATCACAGTTACCACAACCCTGTGTACTGTGTAATAACCTCTAGCGTGTCTCAGTAGCTCAGAGTAACAGTCATTAATGATATCGACTTGTATTGTTAAATCTTACAACGTGTACATATATTTATAATAGTCTTTCATTTTACGTGTCAAATTATGTGTTACTGGCCAACAATTTATTATTTAATGTAACCTGAAAAACCTCTTGGAGTCTTTAGAGATCACGGATCATCACCCAATCATCGTCTGTGGCGACTTCAACGAGAACTTGCTGTCCGGTGGGGCACATGCTATACTCGAGATGTTTGAATCAAGAGGATACGCACAGCTCATCACAGCGGCGACAACGGACAAGAACACCCTGTTGGACACATCTTCATCTCTCGTCCGCTGCATTGTGTCCAGTCACGTGTCAAATTATGTGTTACTGGCCAACAATTTATTATTTAATGTATTATTTATATTTTTTTATTTATTTTTATATGTTTATGTTTTTTTTTATTTTTTTATATTTATTATTATTATATTATTATTTCTATCAAATAAACATACAGCCAACATCTGATAGGAAGTACATGTCTGAACATTCATATAGAACAATGCATTTAATTATTTATTATATTATAATCATGTATTATCTTACAATGTGTACATATATTTAAAAGTATGACTCTTTCATTTTACATGTCAAATTATGTGCTACTGGCCATATGTATTATTTATTATTTTTTATTTATATTTATTTTTATATATATCTTTTATTTTTTATATTTTGTATTATTATTTTATTATTATTTCTTGTCAAATAAACAAACAGCCAACATCTGATAGGAAGTAGTAATTATTTATTATATTATAATCATGTATTTTAAGAGACACATTTGTATTCAGCATCATTATATTATAGACATCATTGTGCATTCATCATATTATAATAGACATAATTTTCAGATTTTAATTTTCACATATTTACAGTACAATATTATCAACGGGGTGGGGGGTCCTCCCTTGCAGCCAGGCTCCACCAACTGGCCTCGCTGCCCCATCCTCTCTCTGAACCAGAGAAAGAGGGGTGGACTCAAATCCACCACGAGACAGAAATAGGACCCCACCCCCCCGGACCCGAATACGACCCCCCCCCCCCCCCACTACACCCCCCCCCACCGACTGCACAGTCGGTGACCTGTCACAACCCATCCATCCTGCAGCTCCAAGTAAGTACATACAAGTAAGTTGTTTCCATGGCATGACAAATATATTGCATTGTAATCCTTCTACTGTGAGTCCAATGCTTACTTGCTAAATGATCAAATGCTATTTGCAGCTATCTCCAACACCACAACTCTTGATTTGAGAGGAGCAATGGATAAAAAGCAGCAAGGATGGCAGCCCCGCCCCTCCCACAACAAAAACACACCACTTGACAGCCTATCCACCCTTACATAGAGGCCCATACTTCACCTTACCTGCTACACGTAAGTTTTTTTTTTTTTTTTTTGTATTGCAATCCACATAATACGTTGAAGCATTCACTACTTAATTTGTAACAATGAATAATTCATATGTATACTATGTGTCATTGTGTGTTTTACAGCAGGTATCAACCAAACTATGAAAAGCTTCACAGTGCCCCAGTCTATTTGAACATGAGAAAGAGGGATGGACAGCACATGGCAGCCCATCCACCCTGTAGCCCCTGATTAAAGACAAGTAAGTTGTTTCTATGGCATGCTAGAATATTGCATTGTAATCCTTCTACTGTGAGTCCAATGCTTATTTTGTAAATAATCAAATGCTATTTACAGCTATCTCCACCAACCACACAACTCTTGGTTTGAGAGGAGCAACAGATAAAGGCAGCAAGGATGGCAGCCCCGCCCCTCCCACAAACAAAAAGACACCACTTGACAGCCTATCCACCCTTACATAGAGGCCCATACTCCACCTTACCTGCAACACGTAAGTTTTTTTTTAATGTATTGCAATCCACATAATACGATGAAGCACTCTTAATTTGCAACAATGAAGAATTCATATGTATACGATGTGTCCTTGTGTGTTTTACAGCAGGTATCAACCAAGCTATGAAAAGCTTCACAGTGCCCAGTCTATTTGAATATGAGGAAGCACATGTCAGCCCATCCACTCTGTAGCCCCTGATTAAAGACAAGTAAGTTGTTTCCATGGCATAATAAATGTATTGCATTGTAATCCTTCGACTGTGAGTCCAATGCTTATTTGGTAAATAACCAAATGCTATTTACAGCTATCTCTAACAACACCACAAGTCTTGATTTGAGAGGAGTAACAGATGAGGGCAGCAAGGATGATAGCCCCACCCCTCCCACAAACAAGAACACTACTAGAAAGCCTATCCACCCTAACATAGAGGCTAATACTCCACCTTCTCCGCTACATGTAAGTTATTTTCGTTTAAAATGTATTACAGTCAACGTAATACAATGAAGCGTCCACTACTTAACTTGCAACAATGAAGAATTCATATGTGTACTATGTGTCCTTGTGTGTTTTACAGCAGGTATCAACCAAACTATGAAAAGCTTCACACTGATGAACAATGCATATGCATAAAATGTTTTATGTGTTCTTTTTTTCTGCAGCAGGTAACAACCAAGTTCCAGAACATGCCAGTCACTGTTCCAGAGGATGCCACTCAATCCTGCACCCTGTCTCACCGCTCCGACACTTCTACTACCTGCTGCAACTGACAAGTGACTTTTTGGCTGCCGGGTCTCACTAACCCATAAAGACGACGGGTGAGCTAAGGGACAGTGCAGAAACCCTCTTCTGCTGTGCGTCGAGACAGGAGGAGAGAGGATTCTGCTGTGGGGTGCCGGTCGGTGTGCTCCAAGTGGATTGTCTGCTGCCTGCTGTACAGTTATCATGGTCGGGAGTGGTATGACGCTGTGGGCCTCCGAACCGTCTTATACAGACATCTGTCACACTAAGGTACCTTTGTTTTATTTCCCTGCTCAGGAGAGCGAAGGGGCCATTTTGTTTTTGGCCAACAAAACTACTCAGACATCGCTACAGCGTTCTTGGTGTGCGCACAACTACTTGCTGCTAATCAAGTGACTGGATGTATTGTGGGGGGCCACTAGGAATTTCACCAGTCTTGTTGTTACTTGGGGGGTGGTGTGTGTGTGTGTGTGTGTGTGTGTGTGTGTGTGTGTGTGTGTGTGTGTGTGTGTGTGTGTGTGTGTGTGTGTGTGTGTGTGTGTGTGTGTGTGTGTGTGTGGTAATCCTGTTAAAATATTAACAGGATTATCAGGATTTAATTTCTACAATTTTATAGAATAGGAATTAAAATCATCAAAATAAAAACAAAAAACTGCAAGTTCATTTAATTTAGATTTAAAAATATACTAAAAACAACTTTCAGTATAGACTAAAAAAAAACAATTTAATTTGGTATATGGTAAATAGGATAATAATAATTTAGATAATACTACAGAGGATTTTTCTGCTTGGTTTACTAAGGTTAGGTTCTAGGTTGGCAATGCATTTGTTTACATTTTGAGAAAAGAAAACCTTTGGATTGTTTGTCATTGTTTTTATGTGTGTTTGTATTGTCTAAGTACATATTCTTTTTATTGTGTGTGTGTGTGTGTGTGTGTGTGTGTGTGTGTGTGTGTGTGTGTGTGTGTGTGTGTGTGTGTGTGTGTGTGTGTGTGTGTGTGGGAATCCTGTTAAAATATTAACAGGATTATCAGGATTTAATTTCTACAAATTTATAGTATATTTTTTTATAATTAAAATCATCAAAATAAAGAAAAAACTGCAAGTTCATTTAATTTAGATTTTAAAAAAATATACTAAAAACAACTTTCAGTATAGACTAAAAAAACACTTTAATTTGGTATAAGGTGTATGGGATAATAATAATTTAGATAATACTACAGAGGATTTTTTTTTTTTTTTGCTTGGTTTACTAAGGTTCTAGAGTTGGCAATCCATTTGTTTACATTTTGAGAAAAGAAAACCTTTGGATTGTTTGTCATTGTTTTTATGTTTGTCTAAGTACATATTCTTTTTATTATACTTATCTTTTTTATTATACACTTATTATCTATTATGTAAAACACTGTACTAGTGTACTGTAAAGTCTATTGTAAATTCTGCTTAAATTGTAAACTTTAATGTGTTTATTCTGCTAAATGCCTAAATTATAAATCGAGGTGTATTATTTATTTGATGTATTACCATGTGTTCTTCTTTACTGTAAAATGTTCTGGGTACCTTAATTTTAAAATTTCACCAGTCTTGTTGTTTTTTGGGGGGTGGTATGTGTGTGTGTGTGTGCGTGCGCGCGTGCGTGTGTGTGTGTGGTAATCTTGTTAAAATATTAACAGGATTATCAGGATTAAATTTCTACAATTTTATAGAATAGGAATTAAAATCATTAAAATAAACAAAAAAAATGCAAGTTCATTTCATTTAGATTCAAAAATATACTAAAAACTATTTTTAGTATAGACTAAAAAACAAGTTAATTTGGTATAAGTTAAAAGGGATAATAATAATTTAGATAACACTACAGAGAAATTTTCTGCTTGGTTTACTAAGGTTAGGTTCTAGGGTTGGTAATCCATTTGTTTACATTTTGAGAAAAGAAAACCTTTGGATTGTTTGTCATTGTTTTTATGTGTTTGTCTAAGTACATATTCTTTTTATTATACTTATCTTTTTTATTATACACTTATTATCTATTATATAAAAACACTGTACTAGTATACTGTAAAGTCTATTGTAAATTCTGCTTAAATTGTAAACTTTAATCTGTTTAATCTGCTAAATGCCTGAATTGTAAATTGAAGTGTATTATGTATTTCATGTGTTCTTCCTTAAATGTTCTGGTGCCTTAATTTGTTGTTGAATGAATATCAATGTTGTTTTAATAAATCTGTCTGCAAACATGAACTTGTATAGCAAGTAGAATAATATAAATGAAATTTATACCCAACCAACATAGTACTTGTTTTGTTTGAACCAATCAAAGTAAGGACTATAAAACATGTACATGAGAAAAAGATTTAAAGTAAAATGAGTGAAAAAGGTGGGAAAAGTAGATTTTCTACAGAGAAAAGTAAAATAGTTAAAGCTAAGGTTAACATGTTACATTAATAATCTATTAAATTCTTGAAAGACCACCCACCATGTTTGAGACGAATGGCAGGCTGGAAAACATAGTTACAGTTAACTCTGACATATTCACCACAACCACAGCTAAGTAATGCTAATGCTAAGTATTGCTAATACTGCTAAGTAATGCTTAGTATTGTGAAAATTCTAATAATGCTAAGTAATGCCAGTAATGCTAATATTGCTAGCTAATGCTAATGCTAAGTAATGATAATAATGCTAAGTAATGCTAACTATTGTGAAAATACTAATAATACTAAGTAATGCTAATGCTAAGTATAGAGGCGGTAGCATGTTCCAAACCCAAGTTATAGCTGTGTAAAGACCAGCCAATAGGAAGACAAAGGGGTTTATGCTATTAAAGACCTGTAAGGGTCCATTTGGTTACCTATAAACCTATGAGATATGGTACATTTGGCACGTGTGTGACAGTTGACCTTGAATCAATTACATTGTTTTCAATAAGTAATGGTAACTATTGTGAAAATGCTAATAATGCTACGTAATGCTAATGCTAACTATAGTTAATAATGCTAAGTAATGCTAACTATTGTGAACGTGCTAATAATGCTAAGTAATGTTAATGCTAAATATAGTTAGTAATGCTAAGTATTGTGAAAAGAGCTAATAATGCTAAGAAAGACCACCCACCATGTTTGAGACGAATGGCAGGCTGGAAAACATAATTACAGTTAACTCTGACATATTCACCACAACCACAGCTAACTAATGCTAATGCTAAGTATTGCTAATACTGCTAAGTAATGCTTAGAATTGTGAAAATTCTAATAATGCTAAGTAATGCCAGTAATGCTAAGTAATGCTAATATTGCTAGCTAATGCTAATGCTAAGTAATGATAATAATGCTAATAATGTATTGTGAAAATGCTAATAATGCTACAAGTTGCTAATAATGCTAATGCTAAGTATAGTTAATAATGCTAAGTAACGCTAAGTATTGTGAAAATGTTAGTAATGCTAGTAATGCTAAGTAATGCTAATGCTAAGTATAGTTAATATTGCTAAGTAATGCTAACTATTGTGAAAATGCCAATATGCTAAGTAATGCTAATGCTAAGTATAGTTATTAATGCTAAGTGTTGTGAAAATGCTAATAACGCTAAGTGTTGCTAATAATGCTAAGTAATGCTAATGCTAAGTATAGTTATTAATGCTAAGTGTTGTGAAAATGCTAATAATGCTAAGTAATGCTAATAACGCTAAGTAATGCTAAGTAATGCTAACTTGTTCCTATTGGCTCACTATGGTAGCATGTTCCAAATCCAAGTTATAGCTGTGTAAAGACCAGCCAATTGGAAGACAGAGGGGGTGGGGTTTATGCTATTAAAGACCTGTAAGGGTCCATTTGGTTACCTACAAACCTATAACCTAAGGTAAATTTGGCACGTGTGTAACAGTTGACCTTCAATCAATTACATTGTTTTCAATGCTTTCAATAGCTATAGATAATGTCAATGCTTTCAATAGCTAAAGCTAATGTTAACATGCTAACATGTTAATGCTAACATGCTGTGTAAGTCAGGCAGAAATGTCTGTCTGTGTGCGTGCATCACGCATATTTGGGCATGCCTGTCCCAAGAGCATGTGTGTGCGTGCATGCGCGCGCGTGTGTGTGACAGTTGCTACATTGTATTCAAATACATTGTATCATTGTATCATATCCAGGCCTGGAAAAGTCATCTCCAAATATGGAGTTGTGCCACACACGCCTGAAAAAGTGAAAAAGTTAAATATCTTGAAAACTATAGATTTTTGTCCAAAATAACCTACCGGGCAATGAAAGTTCAAAGATAGCTGAACATTTTGAAGTTGGAACGGAGTTTCAAAGTTAAAGTATGACGGAGTTATGAGAGCACAAAAAAATTCAGGCATTTCCTGGCATCTCCAAATATGGAGTTGTGCCACACACGCCTGAAAAAGTGAAAAAGTGAAATAGTGAAAAAACTATAAAGAATTTTAAAAAACAAAATTTAAGCATAAATCACTGCATGAAGCCGAACAGTTTAAAGTTTGAACGAAAGTTCTAGCATAAAGTATGTGGAAGTAGTAGACGACCGAAAAAAGGGGCGGAAATTGGAATAAAAAATAAAAAATAAATAAATATAAAAAGTGGAGAACATAGAGGTCTCGCTGGAAGCGAGCCCTCAATCACTACAGATGCACCAAAATAAAAATTCTTGGCATTAACCGAATAGGTATTATTATATAGGAAACATTTGGCTGAAAACTGAATATGCATTTTTAGACATTTTCTGCTGAATATTTTCTGCAGCCTAATATTTGGTGCATCACTAATAATAACCAAACGTCGGGGACGGTTAGAGTAATGTTAACTAAACACATGCAAAACACTACGACTATAAAAGTCTATAAAAGTCTATCTTCAGATGCTATAGGGCAGGGCTGTCAAACTCAGACACAGAGTGGGCCAAAATTTAAAACTGAACAAAGCCGCGGGCCAAGTTTGAACGAATTAACCTTTTAAAGGGGAATTCCACCCATTTTCAAAAATGGGTCTGAAAGAAAAATCATTAACATGGTGAAAAACATCTTGGTGATGTCATCAGATGTATTTTACCATTTTAATGACTTTTACAGACCTCCATTTTAGGAAATACAGAACTTTTTTTTTTTTTAATCATTTCCACATACACAACATCTCTAAGGTATATTAATGACATATTAAAGTGTTAAAAATGGGTGGTCTTCCCCTTTAATTTGATAATGTCTCAAGGGCCAAATGAAATTACACGGCGGGCCAAATGTGGCCCTCGGGGCCAGAGTTTGACACCCATGCTATAGGGCCTAAAAGTACAGTCAGTATATCTAGAATAGCTACAGCAGGTTAAACATGTATTATTTACAATGTGTTGGTACCTGTGCCGAATATTCATTATTTACAGAGTGTTGGTACCTGTACTGAATCCCCTGTAGGATAACACACATGTACTGCGATGCTAAAAGCGCTACACTGTCGTTACAAATAGTCCTGGTTGTCATATAGACATGTATAAAGTGGGTTAGCATCACTTAATGCAGCGCAGTGCCTGAGGCCATTATAGTCCAGTACAGGGCTGGTTTTCAACCTTTTTGACACCAGGGAGGGACCACTATTTAATCAGCATTTGAGCCACGGACCACCATTTGATTACATTTTAGCACCAAAGACCTAAAATTAAAGTCTTCTTTTGATTTTGTTCACAATTCCAGGCTGGATTTTGCAAACAGAACCAGTGTAGACTTCTTAATTAAACATCACTAATTCAGATGATGAATATTTTAACTCTTGAGAGAGTGAAATGAAACCAAATGGACCCGCAAGGGTCCATTTGGTTTAATTTTAACACTCCAGACGTGGTCTGACCCCGACCAGAGTTGGTGTTGAAGTGCCCATGAGCAAGAACACTCTTGCTCATGATGTGCATGGTTTGTTCCAGCTGTGTGTGTGTGTGTGTGTGTGTGTGTGTGTGTGTGTGTGTGTGTGTGTGTGTGTGTGTGTGTGTGTGTGTGTGTGTGTGTGTGTGTGCGCGCGTGCGTGCGTGTAAATGTGATGCATAATCTATGTAAATCACTCGGGTTAAACGTTTTACATAAATGCACCATTTACCGTTCACGCTTAAATTACTGCCATGCTTAAATGATGGATCGTAGTAGAAAACAATGTAACACACACACGCACGCATGCACGCACACACGTACACACGTACACACACACACACGCACACACACACACACACACACACACGCATGCACGCATGCACACACAGTTTGCATTCTGCTTTTTAAAAGTAGGTCAGAGTTTATGCAGAATATTTTGTTCAACCATTTATAAATACATTTAGATTCTACTGTATGTCCAAGAATGTAAAAATAAAAGCTTTCCCTTTTTTTAACCTGACGTATAGGATGAGAAGTCATTTTAATGTCAATATGGAAAGTGAATAAATAGACAGTATAATTATGTGTTAACTGTGTGTTAAACTATTACAGTAGTGTTATACTATTTTCTATAAACACATCACTTTTTCTGTCTATATGCTGGAACATTATTTGTACTTTACACCAACAACACAAACAGTTCTGTGATCTCAGCTATAATATTCACTGACACTAAACACAACACACTAAAGCTACTGTATACAGGTCCTTCTCAAAAAAATAGCATATTGTGTAAAAGTTCATTTTCTTCCATAATATAATACAAAACATGAAACTTTCATATATTCTCTATCAATTGTGCATCAAGTGAAGTATTTAAAAACTTTTTTTGTTTTAATCTTGATGATTATGGTGTACAGCTCATGAAAACCCCAAAATCCCATCTCAATGAATTAGCATATTTTTACGAGACCACTAAAGAAATATGTTTTAACAAGAAATGTTGACTATCTGAAAAGTGTATTAATACCGAAGCACAAGGTACTAAAAGGATGGCTGAGTTTTCAGTTTTCAGCCGATAACATGGCCTAAATCATGTGTTTTGCCATGTCCAGTCTCCAGTCCATGTTATTGGCTGGTGATCCACTGACAGTGAAAACTTAACAGTGGTTTCAACACAGCCATCCGTTTAGAGTACCTTGTGCTTCAGTATGCTGACAAGCTTCATGGAGATGCTAATTTTCATTTCCAGCTCGATTTAGGACCTGCCCACAGAGCTAAAACTACTAGTAGCTGCTGTACTGACCATGGCATTACTGTGTTAAACTACTACTAACTGCTGTACTGACCATGGCATTACTGTGTTAAACTACTAACTGTTGTACTGACCATGGTATTACTGCACTTAAATGAGCATCCAACTGTCCTGACTTTAACCCAACAGAGAATCTGGGTTGTATTGTCAAGAGGAAGGTGTGAGACATAAGACTGAACAATACAAATTAATTTACAGCTGTTATCAAAGCAAAACTGGGCTTCCATAACGCTTCAACAGTGCCACAGGTTGATCACCTCCATGCCACACCCCATTGATGAAATACTTTGTTAAAAAATAGTCCAGACCAAGTGTTAAGTGCACACATTAACATACTTTTCAGATAGTCAACATTTCTTGTTTAAAACATATTTTTTTAGTGGTCTTGTAAAAATATGCTAATTCATTGAGATGAGCTTTTGGGGTTTTCATGAGCTGTACAGCATAATCATCGGGACTAAAACAAAAAAAAAATGTTTTTAAATACTTCACTTAAAGCACAATTGATGGAGAATATATGAAAGTTTCACATTTTGTATTATTTTATGGGAGAAAATGAACTTTTACACAATATACTAATTTTTTGAGAAGGACCTGTACTGTATGTAGTGCTGACCATGACTCTGTATACTCTAAACCCTGGACTGCAGGTTTCAGCTGACGGCAGAGGGTGTGTGTGTGTGTGTGTGTGTGTGTGTGTGTGTGTGTGTGTGTGTGTGTGTGTGTGTGTGTGTGTGTGTGTGTGTGTGTGTGTGTGTGTGTGTGTGATGAGTGTCTCAGCAGTAGCTCAGACATAAGAGGTAAAATAAACATGCTGCATAACGGCACACTTCACTGTGTGCATGTGTGCGTGCATGCATGTGTGTGTGTGCGTGCGTGCATGTGTGTGTGCGTGTGTGCGTGCGTGCGCGTGCGTCTCCCATCTGTTACAATGACCTGAGGCCAGGACAGAAACATGACCATGTTGAACTGAGTTAAAGCACCTTGAAGATTCTTTTACTTTATTCCTGCACTGGTATTAAATATTACATTGGATCCTGCATGTTGTGGGTCATCTAACAGGCCTTCACTTAAAGCAGTGCTTTACAGCCTTTTTCATACCAGGGACCACTATTTACTCAGCATTTGAGCCACAGAGGACCACCATTTGAGGAAATTTTAGCCCCACAGACCCCAAAACTAAAGATTTATTTTTGCTTTTTGTCCAGAATTCCAGGCTGGATTTGGGAAACCAAACAGGCAAACATGCAGAACAAAATCAATCATCTAGTTGTGTTGGGCTAATTAAGATGATGAATATTTTAACTCTTGAGAGTGTAAAAATGAAACCAAATGGACCCGCCAGGGTCCATTTGGTTTCAAGAGTTACATCTGGTTAACCAACTTAGATGGGGACCACCTGGGACCCTCTCAGGGACCACTGGTGGTCCCTGAGAGTGTAAAAATGAAACCAAATGGACCCGCAAGGGTCCATTTGGTTTCATTTTTACATTCTCAAGAGTTACATCTGGTTAACCAACTTAGCTGAGGACCACCTGGAACCCTCTCCTGGAACCACCTGGAACAGGTGGTCCGGGGACCACCAGTGGTCCCCGGACCACCTGTTGAAAACCCCTGGTTTAAAGTAGGACAGTTATAAAGCCTTTCATCTGTGACCACTGTATGATGTTCACACGCTGTGGAGCTACTGGAACACATGGGCTATAAAAAGACACGTGTGTGTGTGTGTGTGCGTGTGCGTGTGTGTGTGTGTGTGTGTGTGTGTGTGTGTGTGTGTGTGTGTGTGTGTGTGTGTGCGTGCGTGCGTGCGTGCGTGCGTGCGTGCGTGCATGTGCGTGTGCGTGTGCGTGTGCGTGTGCGTGCGTGCGTGCGTGCGTGCGTGCGTGCGTGCGTGCGTGTGTGTGTGTGCGTGTAGTGTAACCTCATTACAAAGAAGCAGAAACATCCACACTCTCAGCTCTCTCACACACTATTACTCATCACGCGCGCGTGTGTGTGTGTGTGTTGTGTGTGTGTGTGTGTGTGTGTGTGTGTGTGTGTGTGTGTGTGTGTCAGGGCTGGATCTAGGCATGGGGGGGCGGACTGGGCCCCTAAATGCCCAGTCTGCCCCACCAAACACGATGTCATGCAAAACAACCCAAATTTCAAAGATATTTCAAATTAAAGTGCTTCTATTTAAAATGATGTGAAACACTACTACTGCTACTAACTAACTACAGCTGTGTCACCACTAAACCAACAGCATTTCATCATTGAAAACAGAAAACTCTCTGAGTCAGACCTTTAGCTTTATGCATGCTGCGTGTCTGTTGCAACTTCAACAACAACTGATGTTATTATTGATGCTTTACTTGACTGATATAAGCGACATGGGGTGATGAAGCCACCCACTTACCCCCCCCCCCCCCCCATGTGTGTGTGCGTGCACAAAGCACACACCTACCACACACAACTCCATCCATAACCATGGGAGTTGGACAGCATTCCATTATGTCCCTGAATAGAGAGAGAAATGGACGACTTAGGCAAGAGAAGTATGTAAATGTTATTTTTATATTGAGATATTTATACATTTAACATTTTCAGCTTGCCAGTGGAAAAGGGACAGGCATGAGATCTGGCAAAGCCAAATAGTTTCAGGCAAATATCTCTTAGTCAAGAGAGGGCACTATAACTGCTTTCCTTAATATATATGTCTTTAATAGTTACATTATTCTGTTGCCTCCAATTTTCTCCCAATTCAGGAGAGTTGTATACTAGTGTTTACTCCTAAGGTTTTCAACCTAAAAGGCCAGTTCAGGTTCAATGGACAGTTGGTTAAGAGTTGAGAGTCAAAATATCCATCATGTGAATTATCCCAAGTCTACACAACTAGAGAATGTAGAAGATTAATGGTCAATTTGATCTGTATGTTGGACTGTTTGGTTTCCCCAAATCCAGCCTGGAATTGTGGACAAGAGCAAAATATATCTTTAGTTTTTGGGTCTGTGGGTCTAAAATGTCATCAAATGGTGGTCTGTGGCGCAAATTCCGAATAGACAGTGGGCCCTGGTATGAAAAAGGTTGAAAACCTCTGATGTCTCTCCTACATGCAAGCGTTTCCACGTGTGAAGAGTAGTGTACTGTGTATGTATTGATACCTGCCAACCAGCACTGCCCAGGTAAATAATAAATCAGCTTATTTTTGCCTCCCTAATCTGCTCAGCAGTGGCGTTCATATGCATGATATTAACAGTTTCCGTGCCCTTGCAGTAGAGCTACGTCTGGCGTTATCATTATGAAAAATAGTTATGAGCGATGCCTCTTAGGTTGATCTACGTCTCTCTACGTCGCTTACCGTCGCTGGTTTGATACGATCCCAATGATAACGGCAGCGAGCAGCGACCGCATATTGCATTCAGAACGGACCATAATAAGGGACGGACCAACCCGGAACCGGAAGTGTGTCGCCAACTAACTTGTCCGACGGGAAACATGGACCGAAATATGAAATATGACTTTTAGATGAAAATCGCTAGCACTGGCTACCTCAAAAAATATGAGAAAGTGCTGACACTGGGTGTGTTAATTTAGCTTTTACTTAATGTAAATCACTCTGGATTAGGGCTGTCTGCTAAATGACTAGTAAATCAACCTGGCCCAGACCCATCAACGCAGCTGAAATGCAGGTGAATATCACAGGGCTATAGAGCTGCGCAGTGACGTCACCGCCCCTGTTCCCCAAGTCTTTTCCCCATTCATTTTTCTCATAGACTTTTCGAAAATGGTTAATAAAAACACGATCGCGCCGCGGCCAAAGCCAACTCGGGTCGTGACAAATCATGACAACAAACACAATATCGTCATATAATATATAATTAGGAAGAAGTAGAAAACGGCATGATACAAGACTTTTTGTTTCGTTTTTCATCTTAGAAATTATTTTATTGTCCCAAAAGTTTGTGTGTGTCATCATGATTCGTCACGACTCGAGTTGGCTTTGTCCGCGGCGTAATCGCCTTGATATAAATTATTTTTGAAAAAATTAATGGGGAAAAGACTTCCGGAACCGGGGCGGTGACGTCACTGCGCATCTCTATAGGCCTATGTCATAACTGGTATGCGCTGACCGTATATGCACCACCGTGGGAATAAGAATCTTCCTGTGTAGGGGGTCCTTTGGCTGGTGGTGGTCCAGGGACCCATACATTCTAGAGTGGTCTATGCAGACATGCACTGGTTCCCTTGGCAGGTCAGGGTGAGTGTTAGAAAGACGTTGCAGTTATCTGAGCAACCGTATATGTCTGACTAAAACATGCACCCATATTATATGAGATCAGAAAACCAACACACATTACTGTAGTCATTGTTTCCTCTCTCTTGTGTTATTATATGTACTTTAGACGTACTGTACCGTGGTTATCTGACTCCTGCAGCCCCCCCCCCCCCCCCCCCCCCCCCCCCCTCCATGTTTCCAGTCCCTCAGGGCTGAAGTTTAGTCACAGGAAAAGAGTCAACCCTTGATAGCAACGGTTGCCAGATCTAGAGAGAGAAACAAGCTACCATATCTGGCCCAAAAGTCCAAAACAAAGTAGTAGAGGTAGAGTAGAGTCAGGAGACAACTGAACTATACAGTCTTGCAAAACAAGCTCAAAACTAGAGCCCGACGGATGCCCTATATTTTTGGGGCCCATGCCAAATCCGAATTTTGTAAAAAAAAAAAAAAAAAAAAAAAAAAAACACATGGATGTTATCGATGTTTTTGAGTGAATTTGAATAGCTTGTAAACTTCAAATCAATTTCAATTATTTTCAGTTAACAATAGAGATGCGCAGTGACGTCACCGCCCCGGTTCCGGAAGTCTTTTCCCCATTCATTTTTCTCATAGACTTTTCGAAAATAATTTATATCAAGACGATTGCGCCGCGGCCAAAGCCAACTCGGGTCGTGACAAATCATGACAACAAACACAATATCGTCATATAATATATAATTAGGAAGAAGTAGAAAACGGCATGATACAAGACTTTTTGTTTCGTTTTTCATCTTAGAAATTATTTTATTGTCCCAAAAGTTTGTGTGTGTCATCATGAATCGTCACGACCCGAGTTGGCTTTGTCCGCGGCGTAATCGTCTTGATATAAATTATTTTCGAAAAGTCTATGAGAAAAATGAATTGGGAAAACACTTCCGGAACAGGGGCGGTAACGTCACTGCGCAGCTCTATAGAATACAGCATTGAAAACAGTTAAATAATGTGACTTAATCATCACACCTTGTTTTCTGTGTGTCTCTTTCTGTTTGAGGGGTATATGTCGGTAGCATCGGCTGTTATATCGGCTGATTTATGGATATGAATATCACTGATACCGATATATCGGTACAACCTACAGTATATACCGGTCAGGCTCTACTCAAAACAAATGCTACGGTCTGATCCGCTGCCTTCTGCACATCTGAAATGTCCCTTCACAAGTCAGTCTGGCCAGGAGCCTATCCACACAGGTGGGCGGGGCATATGAGGGTTAAAATGCAGCCGAGGATTCTGATTGGTCTGTGGTTTGTTTGAGGAAAAACAATACAATACGTAACAGGTGACATCACGGAAATGCAAGTCAAGCAGTGCTATGGCCAGGCTGATTTGCAAAGTGAAATACAGCGAATCAGGCTGGGAGCCGGGCTACTGTGTGCAGGCATATCTGCAATGCAACCATCCATGCAAGAATCACAAAGTGGCTTATAATGAGAGAACATGGCAACGCTGTTTAATCAGGCCTAAACCGTAGCGCAGAGCAACACTGGCAACCCAGACAGGAAGTCCTCAGTTTATACACCACCTATTACTGTACATACACACACGCACGCACGCGGACGCACACGCACGTGCACGCGCACGCACACGCACATGCACACGCACACACACACACACGCACGCGCACGCGCACGCACACGCACACACACACACACAGGGACTTTTAGAAGTGGGCAAACACAAGACACATGCTTGGCAAGTGCACATGACACACTATTAAACATACAGACATGAACAGCCTATTAGAAAGAGTGTAAAATGTCTCATTGTCAATGTCAAAAACACCTTTTTGTCCCAAATATATTAGATGCGAGACAAGCAGGGGGGGACAGGGTGTCCTCCCGGGGGACAGGGTGTCCTCCCGTGTCCCACTTCTACTACACCTCCAACACAGAGCTTTCCCTTCCCTAGACTTTACTGTTGTTTTTTATACCAACAAGCTCTTTTTAATTGAGACACACACACACACACACACACACACACACACACACACACACACACACACACACACACACACACACACACACACACACACACACACACACACACACACACACACACACACACACACACACACACACACACACACACAGTGAGTCAACTCAGCTCCTGCAGTGACCACTTCCTCTTCCTGTTTCCTGACACCAGCTGTGATGAGAGATGAGTCAGGGTGTGTGTGTGTGTGTGTGTGTGTGTGTGTGTGTGTGTGTGTGTGTGTGTGTGTGTGTGTGTGTGTGTGTGTGTGTGTGTGTGTGTGTGTGTGTGTGTGTGTGCACTGCGGTGTGGGAGATGCAGTATTTCACACAGACACAGGCACCAGACCCCCTACACACAGCCGAAACACACACACTATTTGTACTAAAATATACAATGAAAATTGCATCCAGACATGAAGCACATTTTGACCATGTATTTATGTCCACACTAAGGCTATGCATACAATACAAGGACACAGATATTAAAACATTAGAGTTAGATCTGCAAGACTGCAAAATTATGGCATGTGTTTTCATAAATGTAACACACAGGCACAGTACTAATCTATGGATATCAGTAACAGCATGACCACCATTATTTGGATTGACAATATTTAGGTTTTACTGTTTGATCCGGTTAAAGTATATCGAAGTAGTTTAAGTATATCAAAGGGCTTTTCATCGGCTAAAGTGGGTGCTGTGATTGTTATTCATGGAAGCAGTAGAGAATGGCAGCATCAGATAACGCTAGTTTCCATCATCCATCCATCTGATCCGGGCGATGAAGCCGCACCCATTCCATTTTCAGTTCCAGGACTTTTATTAGTCAAGTAAAGCATCAATAATAACATCAGTTGTTGTTGAAGTTGCAACAGACACGCAGCATGCATAAAGCTAAAGGTCTGACTCAGAGAGTTTTCTGTTTTCAATGATGAAATGCTGTTGGTTTAGTGGTGACACAGCTGTAGTTAGTTAGTAGCAGTAGTAGTGTTTCACATGAGTTTAGAGTTTAGAGTTTATTGAAGGGACAGCCCCTTGAGATGCAGCATCTCATTTTCGAGGGGGACCCTACACAGACAGAGAAAGCATACAGTGTCTAAGAATACAACACAAATAGTAACAGAGACAAAACAAGAGACAAAACAAGAGACAAAACAAGAGACAAAACAAAACAAAACAAAACAAAACAAAACAAAACAAAACAAAACAAAACAAAACAAAACAAAACAAAACAAAACAAAACAAAACAAAACAAAACAGAACAAATGGCTTGCTTGACCACCACAACCCCCCCCCCCAACCAGCACATCAGTAGCATTTGTACATAGGGAAAGAAGAAGGGCACGGTACAGGTATTTCAGTCATGGAGAATGATCAGAAGCACTTAAATATAAGCACTTTAATTTGAAATATCTTGGTTGGTTTGCATGGCATCGTGTTTGGTGGGACAGACTGGGCATCTAGTGGGGCATTGCCCCCCCCATGCCTATGCCTAGATCCGCCCCTGCTAGTGCTCAGTGTGGGTGAAGTGTCTCAGTGCAACACGTTGGTTCACACATTCTAAACAAACAGTGATGTGTCACTACAGTAGTGAACGCTTCAGTGCACACTGAACACACACTTAATTACGGGTCAACTGTTACACCGCCAGAGTGTGTGTGTGTGTGTGTGTGTGTGTGTGTGTGTGTGTGTGTGTGTGTGTGTGTGTGTGTGTGTGTGTGTGTGTGTGTGTGTGTCATCTGTTTTGATTGGTTGTTGTTTTGAGACTGCACGTCACATCAGCTGGCTTTGTTCTAGCAATAAAGCATGCACACACACACACACACACACACACACACACACACACACACACACACACACACACACACACACACACACACACACACACACACACACACACACACACACACACACACACACACACGATGCAATCTCAAAACGTGTCACATTTTTGAGATTGTAGATCAGTAATTGTTGCAGTGAGAATCACCGCTAACCCAAACACGTCTGTTTGTATGAAAATGACTTTAGAGCAGTGGTTTTCAACCCTTTTTCATCCCAGGGCCCACTATTTATTCCTCATTTGAGCCACGGACCACCATTTGATGACATTTTAGCCCTACAGACCCCAAAACTAAAGATTTATTTTGCTTTTTGTCCACAATTCCAGGCTGGATTTGGGGAAACCAAACAGTCCAACATCCAGATCAAAATGACCATTAATCTTCTACATTCTCTAGTTGTGTAGACTTGGGATAATTCACATGATGAATATTTTAACTCTTGGAGAGCGTAAACATGAAACCAAATGGACCCGCAAGGGTCCATTTGGTTTCATTTTTACGCTCTCAAAGAGTTACATCTGGTTAACCAACTTTCCCCATCATTTAGCCTGGGGACCACCTGGAACCCTCTCAAGGACCACCTGTTGAAAACCCCTAAAAATGGACATGGCGGAGCGATCCATTGAGTATTGGATTAAATTCGCTCCACACCTACACCATATTTCCAAAGTCATTTTTTCCTGGAAAATGGAAAAATATTGGAAATATTAATGGGTAATCCTGTACTGCAAAGATTCAAAGAAACCTCGCCAATAAAACATGATGGATTTCACAGTTTGAGTTGGCGGTACACGTTGTCAAAAAGAAAAGTTATTTTCCTTTCCAAAAATGCGTCTGGTTGATTACTTTACTTTTCCAACTAAACCGTATCCAATCTGTCTCCTCTTCTGTCCTCAACTTGACGGATCCTCGTAAGAAATGTTATTTTATGGAAAACATGGAAAACATGCATGTTTTACTGTCTTAAAGCTCTCATGTCATAAATCTGACATCACTGATCTTTTACTGTCTTACACGTATCATAAATCTGTCACTCTGTATACTTTACTACTGTCAATGTCAGTCAAATCAGTTCAGATCTCTTTTGCCATAAAAAAAGGACCATTTTCTTCTGTTTATGACAAAGTGTGACGTTATTGTTATGTGTTTCTACTTGGAGAGCTGTTCTCTCTCTGAGTCAGACCTTTAGCTTTATGCATGCTGCATGTCTGTTGCAACTTCAACAACAACTGATGTTATTATTGATGCTTTACTTGACTAATAAAAGTCCTGGAACTGAAAATGGTATGGGTGCGGCTTTGAAGCCGCCCCATACCGTTTTTGTCAACAACACGTATGAATGATGTCTTGCTTGGAGCCGACACATGAACCTCACACCAACCTATAGTATATTACTGGTTCTGTAGACGTACTATCAGTTGCATTAAAGACCGTTTAGGCTTGTTTTGGTCTGCTCTGGTGTCCATAATCACACCCATCCTGAACTTTGAACATTTAGTGAATTTCCTGTGGGCTGGGGGTTTCTCTGTGTCTATGAAGACTTTTTAGGTGCAGTGAAAACAGTGGAAAAAAGCAGTGACATGTACGGTCGAATCCTGTTGTCGTATATTGTGATTTTTTTTTGCAGGCTCTTACAGTACATCAGTACATGAATATTTTTTTGAGGCAGAAAAAGTGAAAACCGCCAGTCCACATGCATAAACTCTATTTTAATGTTACAAATTCAGGGTTTTTTGGGTGCAATTGAGCACTCCAAAATCTCCTCAATAGGTGCATTATCAGTCCCCTTGGCGTGTTTTGGAAGGCCAACGCAGCCAAAGTTTCAGCCTTGCTAGTGGACACAGATGAACCTTCATTATGTTGTTGTGATCTCTCTCCGTTATTCCCTAACGCACCGTTGTGAACGTAACCTTAGCGTACAACATCTTCCTCATGTGTGTTGAGCAGAGTTCGTGAGCGGAGCGGCCTCGAATCCCGCTCATCGCTCTCGACGTATTTGGTCCCGCTCGCAATCCGCTCTCGTGGACCCCCTCCCAGGCCGCTCCCGCTCCGCTCCGCTCCGCGCTCATATTCATTTGGGCAGCTCCGCGCTCCTCGCTCCGCTCAGCCCCGCCCGCTCAGGAGCAAAATGTGACTTTGTCACATTTTGAATAGCTAGGCGACGCATCTATGGCAAGATGTTTAATATGAAAAGAAAACATATTGCTATATTACCTATAAGGAATGACACAGCCAACGTGTTGAAAGTGAGTTATAAATCCTTTCTGGTTAATCTTTCAGTTTAAGCATATGACGAGAAATAAATCAATGATAAATAAAGGTGCTCTTTGTAATGCAACCATCTGATCTCCGTGACTGATTGAGATTCAATCACTCACGGGGAGATCCGATGGTTGCGTTGAGTTTTTTATAAACAGGCACACGAGTCGTGTTTATAAATACAATAGACTGGAACACCAGCCTGTCTTAATTAATATTATTATTATTATTATTTTGATATTCTCTTTCCCCTGTCTTTCCCCGCTCACTGCTTTTCCATCATGATCATCATCTCCTCCACCGCCCGCGGCATCGGGGAGGATTTTAAATGCCTTGATCGTGTTGTGTTGCTGTTGTGTTGTACTGTAGGCCTATAGTCGCCACCCGAAGCATATGTTTATTTTGTTTATGCTGTGCTCTGCACTGAACACGTGCGCCGTTGTGTGGACCGAGCTAGAAGCGGCCTGGAGCGGAGGATAATTCTCGCTCCAGAGCGCGCTCCGACCCATTTGAAAACGCGCTCAGCGCTCACTTAAAAATCCATGCGCTCCAATCACCGCGCCGCTCACGAACTCTGGTGTTGAGTGATGGAGCTTTGTGTGGATTCAAGAAATGCTACTCTGAACCTAAAATACCCCCCACCTCCCACCAAAAGAAAACAACATTTGAAATGTAAACACATTATCATTAGGGCCTTTGGGAATTACAGCAGACAATTATTCTGTCTGAGTGTGAGGTTAAATCTAAACCATCAAAGACACTTAAAGTCCTGCTGATGCTCAGAGCTCATAGTGATCACATTACACCACGAAGCTGTCTATTATCTACCGGGTTCCACTGACCCATGAGGGTACTAATTGTTCCAAAGTGTTGTGGTTTTATGAAGACACAGAAACTGTCCCGTCAGCACTGAAGGTTCTATTTTAGAAATGAGCTCATTTTCTATAATAAGCTGTAGCTGTAAATAGAAATAACATAGAAGTCACACAATATTAGTCATTCAAATACTGCTGACAGGGTGGGGGGATGTTTCCATCTATAACAGCCACACGTAAAGGGGAATTCCACCCCTTTACTGCAAATGGAACCAAATGAACCCATTTGGGTTCCATTTGGTTCTTTATTACACTCAGAAAAAGTGTCAGACACCCACAGCAAACTCATATCGGCTGCTTATATTAGCAGCCTTATCACTTGGTTCACGACTCTGTCAGAAAACTGAGTGGATCAGTGTCTACAATACTGACCCTGTCGCTCCCATTCTCCGGCTGTGTGTGTTTTTATAGATATTGAAACAATTATACAACAGAAAGGTTTGACTCAACAACAACACCCAGACTGACACACTGACTTACTGACTCCATGATCCATGAGGGAACGTGTGGCTTTCCTGAAAACTAAAGACAACAACCATTATCTGTGTACAGATAATCAGATCAGAGCAGCTGCTCAACACTGCTGGCTGGCTGGGGTCTGTGTATGGGGGGGGGGGGGGTGTATAGGCAAAGCCAGAGAGTTAGGATATTGGTGTACCAGGAAGCAGAGCCTTCTAGTGGGAGAGTTAGGACAGGGGTTTTCAACAGGTGGTCCACCAGTGGTCCCTGAGAGGGTTCCAGGTGGTCCCCAGCTAAGTTCTTTAACCAGATGTAACTCTTGAGAACGTAAAAATGAAACCAAATGGACCCTTGCGGGTCCATTTGGTTTCATTTTTACACTCTCAAGAGTTAAAATGTTCATCATCTGAAGTAGCCATTTTGGAATGTATGTTTTGCTTGTTTTGTTTCCCAAATCCAGCCTGGAATTGTGGACATTTGGGGTTCTGTGGGGCTGAAATATCCTCAAATGGTGGTCCGTGGCTCAAATCCTGGATAAATGGTGGTCCCTGGGATGAAAAAGGTTGAAAACCCTTGAGTTAGGATATTGGTGTACCCAGAAGCAGAGCGGAGCAGCCAGGTCACGTGACTATACAGAGCCTCTTTGAGTCCTATCTGAGCATAACACTCACTACTCCTACAGTCTGGCCAGACGTATACCGTATCGCGAGACTTTGCTGGTCCCTATTAAATCCCATTCATTTCATGGACCTCCGGCTTGAGAGTGGACTCACAGAGCTCCTCCATGCTCCTCCAGCAGCACTAGAGCCCTGGAGCATAGGAGTGAAGGGGAATATCCTAACTCTCCCACTAGAAGGCTCTGGTCCTGGGTCAGCCTTCCTTCCACAGTTCTTTATCCTAACTCTCCCTCTAGAAGGCTCTGGTCCTGGGTCAGCCTTCCTTCCACAGTTCTTTATCCTAACTCTCCCACTAGAAGGCTCTGGTCCTGGGTCAGCCTTCCTTCCACAGTTCTTCAGATCTAATATCTAATATCCTAACTCTCCCACTACAAGGCTCTGGTCCTGGGTCAGCCTTCCTTCCACAGTTCTTCAGATCTAATATCTAATATCCTAACTCTCCCACTACAAGGCTCTGGTCCTGGGTCAGCCTTCCTTCCACAGTTCTTCAGATCTAATCAGAGTGAAACTCTCTAGAGGATGTTCAGTAGCTTCCTGCATGCTGTCACTCAGCCAATCAGAGCATTCCTGTGTGTGTGTGTGTGTGTGTGTGTGTGTGTGTGTGTGTGTGTGTGTGTGTGTGTGTGTGTGTGTGTGTGTGTGTGTGTGGGAGTGATCACACTTGCTGCCCTCTCCCTCTCCCTCTCTCCCTCTCCCTCTCTCCCCCCTCTCCCTCTCCCTCTCCCCCTCTCCCTCTCTCCCTCTCCCCCTCTCCCTCTCCCTCTCCCCCCCTCTCTCCCTCTCCCCCTCTCCCTCTCCCCCTCTCCCTCTCCCTCTCCCCCTCTCCCCCTCTCCCCCTCTCTCTCTCTCCCCTCTCCCCCTCTCTCTCTCCCTCTCCCTCTCCCCTCTCTCCCTCTCTCTCTCCCTCTCCCTCTCCCTCTCCTCTCCCTCTCCCTCTCTCTCTCTCGAGGCGGATCTAGGGAAGGCCATGGGGGGGCAATGCCCCCCCATGTCTGCCCCAGTCTGCCCCACCAAACACAATGTCATGGAAAACAACCCAAGATATTTCAAATTAAAGTGCTTCTATTTAAAATGATGTGAACCACTACTACTGCTACTAACTAACTACAGCTGTGTCACCACTAAACCAACAGCATTTCATCATTGAAAACAGAAAACTCTCTGAGTGAGACCTTTAGCTTTATGCATGCTGCGTGTCTGTTGCAACTTCAACAACAACTGATGTTATTATTGATGCTTTACTTGACTAATAAAAGTCCTGGAACTGAAAATGGTATGGGTGCGGCTTCATCGCCCATGTCGCTTATGAAGCCGCACCCATACCATTTTCTCCTGCCCCCCCCCCCCCCCCCCCCCCCCCAAAGGGGGAAATGTTACATCCGCCCCTGTCTCTCCCCACAGACAGAGTATCTTCTCCACATGTCTGGAGACAGATGTTCAAACCAGATGTTTTTTCTCTCTCTCTGTTTTCCTTCTATAGCTGGAAGGAAAAGTGCTAAAGAAGTCCTCAGTTTGTGTGTGTGTGTGTGTGTGTGTGTGTGTGTGTGTGTGTGTGTGTGTGTGTGTGTGTGTGTGTGTGTGTGTGTGTGTGTGTGTGTGTGTGTGTGTGTGTGTGTGTGTGTGTGCGCTGAGTCTGCTGACCAATCCAGAGCTTGTAGATCATCTATCTCTGGTATTTTTGTGCACATGTCCCAAAGTGGAACCAAAGTGCCACAGCGGAGGCGTTTCCACAGACATGTGTGAGTGTAACACACATGTCCCAAAGTGGAACCAAAGTGCCACAGCGGAGGCGTTTCCACAGACATGTGTGAGTGTAACACACATGTCCCAAAGTGGAACCAAAGTACCAGAGCGGAGGCGTTTCCACGGACATGTGTGAGTGTAACACACAGAGCAGACACAGCTGTGATCACAGATATGATGTTATAATGCTGTGATGAACACATGCAGTGAAACCAGGGGCGGATGTAACATGTCCCGTTTGGGGGGCAAGAGAACATGTTGGAGGGGCAGGAGAAAATGGTACGGGGGTGGCTTCATCGCCCGTGGCGCGAAGTGACGCGGGCGATACCAGTACCCATACCAGTTTCAGTTACAGACTTTTATTGGTCAAGTAAAGCATCAATAATAACATCAGTTGTTGTTGCAACAGACACGCAGCATGCATAAAGCTAAAGGTCTGACTCAGAGAGTTTTCTGTTTTCAATGATGAAATGCTGTTGGTTTAGTGGTGACACAGCTGTAGTTAGTTAGTAGCAGTAGTAGTGGTTCACATCATTTTAAATAGAAGCACTTTAACTGTTTTTGGGAGGAGGCAGACTGGGTATTTAGGGGGGCATTGCCCCCCCCCCCCATGCCCATGCCTAGATCCGCCCCTGAGTGAAACATCTGAACACCTGCTAGTTGTTGTTTATCAAACATTACATCATCATTATCATCAACCTCCCAACCGACAGACACCTCGCCCTGTCCCAGAGAGAGACGCCACAGGTTCAATCCCCTCCCTAGGAAAAGGGCCGAGGCCACGGGGGATTGCTCTAGTATTTTAGAACTAGGTCAACTACAGGAATGACGTTAGTTTTGTGGATTCATTCCATTTAATGTGTGACCCCAGTCAGTGACCCCCATAAAAACAACTACTCAACTCCTATGTTTAAGATCCAACGACAGCTTAAGGTATGTCTGCCTTAAAGGGATATTCCACTTTCAAAAAAATCTTTTGGTCATTTCATGGTCTTTTCTCAGTCTCATGTGAACACACCAGACAGTTTATAAGTTACTCCTTTCAGTATAGTAGTAGTATTTAGATATTTGATGTTCATTTTAGCACCTCCAGCGCATGATTGGCTGAAAAATGGTGTAGGGGGTAGGCTTTCATTTCGCAGTGCAGATGTAAGCCTGGAGACCGAGGATAGAGCTCCAGGGTTTGTGGTTGTAAAGTTATGTTTAGAGAATGGTGTCAATGTCAGACTAATGACCAGAACTCACCACTGATACTGGCAGGTTGGCGGAAATACTGGGAAAATGCTCTCTCTCTCTCTCTCTCTCTCTCTCTCTCTCTCTCTCTCCCTCTCCTCTCCCTCTCTCTCTCTCTCTCTCTCTGTGTCTCTCTCTCTGTCTCTCTGTCTCTCTGTGTCTCTCTCTCTGTCTCTCTGTGTCTCTCTCTCTCTCCCTCTCCCTGTCTCTCTCCCTCTCTCTCTCTCTGTCTCTTCTCTCCCTCTCTCTCTAGCTCTCTCTCTCTCTCTCTCTGTCTCTCTCTCTCTCTGTCTCTCTCTCTCTCTCTCTCTTTGTCTCTTCTCTCCCTCTCTCTCTCTCTCTCTCTCTCTCTCTCTCTCCCTCTCTCTCTCTGTCTCTTCTCTCCCCCTCTCTGTCTCTCTCTCTCTCCCTCCCTCTCCCTCTCTCTCTCTCTCTCTCTCTGTCTCTCTCTCTCTCTCTGTGTCCAAAAACCCATTTCCTTCTAGAGTCTTAAAGCACACTGACAGGTAAGAGGGAAAAACTAAGACCTTAAGAGACCCAGAGAGTTAGAGAGAGTTAGAGTTATAGATCATGTGTTGTTGTTCCCTAGTGGATGCTACTGTGTGGACGCTGCCATGATAAAATAAACAGAACACAGTGGGGGTTGGAGGAGGGTGGACCACTGGAGGACCCCCTGCCTGTCTGCCTGATGGCTAGAGAAAACAGACAGACAGACAGACAGTGGCTTAAATGCTGAATAAATCAAAGTAAGATCTAAAAAAAAGAAAAGAAAACCTTTACCCAGCAGATGGATGTAATGCTCAGTGTACAGTATCTGTAGGTGAAACGCTGCACTATAGCAGTCTGTAAATAAATCAGTGAACAATAAGCTGATCTGAGTGTTGAGTTGAACTCTACCCATAAACTCTTTCAGAATAATTCATTGCTTAGTGCAGGGGCGGATCTAGGCATGGGCATGGGAGGGCAATGCCCACCTAAATACCCAGTCTGCCCCCACCAAACACGATGCCATGCAAAACAACCCAAGATATTTCAAATTATAGTGCTTCTATTTAAAATGATGTGAAACACTACTACTGCTACTAACTAACTACAGCTGTGTCACCACTAAACCAACAGCATTTCATCATTGAAAACAGAAAACTCTCTGAGTCAGACCTTTAGCTTTATGCATGCTGCGTGTCTGTTGCAACTTCAACAACAACTGATGTTATTATTGATGCTTTACTTGACTAATAAAAGTCCTGGAACTGAAAATGGTATGGGGGCGGATGAATCCGCACCCATACCATTTTCTCTTGCCCCTACAACATGTTCTCCTGCCCCCCCCCCCCCCCCAAAATGGGACATGTTACATCCGCCCCTGGCTTAGTGATTTTCTGTCAATGTTGTGACAAAGCAAAGTGAACAGTGAATATCCTGGTGCTACAACCTGCAGACTAAAAGGAGGAAATGTCTAGCCTGATGTTCTACCGTCTGTAATACGTCGATTAAAAACAAACCTGCGTTGTGTTTAATAAAAGCAACTGTATAGAGCTTTCCAGATGGCAGTGATGAACGGCCGCATAAACACGGTGATTCTCCATTCTCTCTGCAGTGCCGACATAAAGAAAAACGCCCGCCGATTAACGGCAGGCGTTTTAAAAAGCTCACTGGATTGAGCTTTCAAAAAAAAATTGCGTGTGTGCACGAATTGAGCACGCACGCAACACACATCACTGGACGCTGCGCGATAAACGACCGGCGTTACACGCTCTCTTTATCGCAGGTTGTTTTCTGAGCACAAAACGCTGGTCCTGTTGAAAATGAATTAGAATGTGTGATTTATTACTCGCTGTCTGTAAGACCCTTAAGTGAGATCACACAACAAGCACTCAGGGGAGTCCTGTGGCGCTATATAAGGGGAGAGCATATTATGCTCTCCCCTTCTGCCAGACTGGGGAGAGCTCCGAACTGACCATATCCTGTACTTCCTCAAAGAAGGAAGTGAAAGAAAAAAGTAGAGAACTAGAAAAGTGCCCCTTCTGGGCAGCGGTCTCCAGTTGTGGCCTCCTGGTGGCTAATCTGGTGGCCAATCTATTGGCATGTTGTGAACTTGTAGACTGGCCATTTTACAATTGAAAAATGTTTCAAAAAGTGTAGTTTAAAAAGGCAAAGAAGTTAAGGGATAAGGGGTTTAGCCTCTATGTAAATTGCCTGCTGTGTTCATCATTCGATGCTTTTTGTTGTACACAGGTCAATCTTGCAAACTTTGAAAGTGAATATGGAATACTGGACACATCTGTCATGAGCAGTGGTCAAGGTTAGGTTAGGGCAAAGTTTAAACCAGTCAATGTTTACATGTTAAATGACATAAAATCTTTCTCTTACTGGATAAATAGTGGTCCCCGGACCACCTGTTGAAAACCCACTGGTCTATTCGCTGCCAAAATACACAGGCACCTGTCTAATTACTTAGACAATGTCAATGAAGTCCACTCCAATACAACGCAACAAACCATGTGCAACCCAGATACGGCCCAAATAAACGACAACATCATGTTGCACACTTCTCCTTTGGTACGTCACACTTCCTGTTTCACACCATGACCTTCAACCACTCTGTGTCACATGGTTTAAAAACGATGCAATCAGGGGCGGATGTAACATTTCCCCATGGGGGGGGGTCAGGAGTAGTCCTGTAACGGCTTCATCAAGCCATTACAGGACTTTTATTAGTCAAGTAAAGCATCAATAATAACATCAGTTGTTGTTGAAGTTGCAACAGACACGCAGCATGCATAAAGCTAAAGGTCTGACTCAGAGAGTTTTCTGTTTTCAATGATGAAATGCTGTTGGTTTAGTGGTGACACAGCTGTAGTTAGTTAGTAGCAGTAGTAGTGTTTCACATCATTTTAAATAGAAGCACTTTAATAAGAAATGTCTTGGGTTGTTTTGCATGCCTTCCCCTGGTGGGGCAGACTAGGCATTTAGGGGGGGCATTGCCGCCCCCCCCCCTCCATACCCATGCCTAGATCCGCCCCTGATGACAATCCAGCTCCCCCTCTCCCTCTCCCTCTCTCTCTCACTCGTTTGTGTTATTTCTGTGAATTTAGGGTAGTAATTCTTCATAACGTGTTTATATTTGTCACATAGAAGTGGAGCTCTGTCTCTCTCTCTCTACACACGCACACACGCACGCCTGCATGCATGTGCACGTGGTAAAGGTGGTCAGAAAATGCCGGTCACACTGTGTGTGTGTGCGTGCATGTTTGTGTGTGTGGGCGATCCATGCACGGTCCACTAGCTATATCCTCCTTCCAATAAAAAGGCAGCTAGCCGCCTGCCCACGGCTTCTGTGTGTGTGTGTGTGTGTGTGTGCGTGCGTGCGTGCGTGCGTGCGTGCGTGCGTGCGCGTGCGTGCGTGCCTGCGTGTGTGTGCGTGTGTGTGTGTGTGTGTGTGTGTGTGTGTGCGTGCGTGCGTGCGTGCGTGCCTGCGTGTGTGTGTGTGTGTGTGTGTGTGTGTGTGTGTGTGTGTGTGTGTGTGTGTGTGTGTGTGTGTGTGTGTGTGTGTGTGTGCGTGCGTTTGCGTGCCTGTGTGTGTGTGTGCGTATGCGTGCGTGTGTCCGCCCAGTGGGAGTGCTGTGTTTTCTAATTAAACCTCACAGCCTAACCTTCACGCCTGCGGCTCTGGCAGCAGCTCTGACTGTCACTGAGCCACAACTCTGTCAGTGCTGCGGCTCTGGTGGAATGGATCTAGCTCTGGCCCACTACAGGGGTTACCACTAACAAGTGAAGACTGCTACCTGGTTGCCCGATCGGGCAAGTGTGCAACTTAGTGCACTATAACACAACACAAGATAAATTTGTCTTGAAGGCAGTCATTGCACTCTGCCTCTGTGTCTTTCCCTGCTTTCTAGATATCTCTACCTATCTCTCTCCCAGGTTCATTTGGTTCCAAACTATCATTTTGCTGGGGTCAGGGACCACTGGGTCTGTGACCACTATGGGCTAATTAAGATGATGAATTTTAACTCTTGAGAGTGTAAAAATGAAACCAAATGGACCCACAAGGGTCCATTTGGTTTCATTTTTACGTTCTCAAGAGTTACATCTGGTTAACCAACTTAGCTGGGGACCACCTGAAACCCTCTCAGGGACCACTGGTGGTCCCCGGACCACCTGTTGAAAACCCCTGGTTTAAAGCACCCAAGTAGGAAGTAAACTTAAATGTAAAATTTACAATATATTTTTGGGTGGGCAAGTGACCATGACCTGAGGGCAAGTAGAACCTGACTTGCACTTGCCCGATGGGCAAGTGCCTCGGAGACCTTAGTGTCAACCCCTGCTCTATGAGTCTGTGTTGCTTTGGAGCTACAGTATGTAATATACAATGTAGTCTGTCATCACTCCACCTGACCAGCCTCTCTTCTGGGGTGGATAGAATATAAAGCAGGGGTTTTCAACCTTTTTGACACCAGGGACCACCATTTATTCAGCATTTGAGCCACGGAGGACCACCATTTGATGACATTTTAGCCCCAAAGACCTAAAACTAAAGAATTCTTTTGGTTTTGTTCACAATTCCAGGCTGGATTTAACCAAACAAAACAGTGTAGACTTCTTAATTAAATAGTGCTGATTCAGATGATGAATATTTTAACTCTTGAGAGTGTGAAAATGGAACCAAATGGACCCGCAAGGGTCCATTTGGTTTCATTTTTACATTCTCAAGAGTTACATCTGGTTAACCAACTTTCCATCATTTAGTCTAGGGACCACCTGGAACCCTCTCAAGGACCACTGGTGGTCCCCGGACCACCTGTTGAAAACCCCTGATATAAAGCATGTTTTACCTTCTCACCAAAACAAACAGGACTTGTGTGATTAGAAAGACTAACTTTCCTTAGTGTTAACACTTTGAGCCAGGGACGGATGTGACGTTTCCCAATCTTATGTGGCAGGAGAAAAAGGTATGGGTGTGGCTTCAACGCCTGTGACGCTTCAATGCCCCCTAAATACCCAGTCTGCCCCACCAAACATGATGGCATGATGCAAAACAATCCAAGATATTTCAAATTAAAGTGCTTCTATTTAAAATGATGTGAACCACTACTACTGCTACTAACTAACTACAGCTGTGTCACCACTAAACCAACAGCATTTCATCATTGAAAACAGAAAACTCTCTGAGTCAGACCTTTAGCTTTATGCATGCTGCGTGTCTGTTGCAACTTCAACAACAACTGATGTTATTATTGATGCTTTACTTGACTAATAAAAGTCCTGGAACTGAAAATGGGTATGGGTAACTGAAAATGGTATGGGTGCGGCTTCATCACCCGTGTCGCTTTGCGCCACGGGTGATGAAGCCGCACCCATACCATTTTCTCCTGCCCTCCCAATTGGGACATGTTACATCCGCCCCTGCTTAAAGATCCCTTGATTACGTCGTCACATAAACTGGCCAATCGGGGACTTCGACCTCAAACAAAGCTCTTAACCTGCACAAGGTTAGAGCGAACGCAAGGCGATCTTTCAATGTTGAATGTGTGTGCGTGAGTGTGCATGTATGTGTGTAATACATTATGCATTGCTTCCATACAGCTGGGAACAATCTCCTCATTATCACTTCGCTATCAATGTTTTAAAAACCCAGGCGTCAGTCATAAGATGATTTATTTAAATATATGTATCTTATATCCATAAATCATCCACGACCCGTTGGTGCTGCTGGCAACGACCTGCTGCTGAAACACGACCTTATACAGTATGTATGTACCATAGTGCAGCGGGGTCAAACCCAAACACAGAGTGGGCCAAAATAAAAAAATTGGTACAAGTCGAGGGCCGGAGATACCGGTCTGTGTTTCAACACCGGTTTACCATGACGTCCCTGTCAAACAGCAAAAAAGTAATTTCCCTTCAAAAATCAATGTCTCTTAATAGCAAGATAATAAGATGGTAAAGATGAAACTGCCTGCATTAAAAAAAAAACTGTTTTAAGTTTTAATGAAAAATAGCAGGTGTTCGCGTCTCATAGTGCGCCACTCTGTGGCGCGCTATGAGATGTGAACGCCTGCTATTTTTTCGGGGAAAATGTTTTTCTTCTATGATCCTCACCTAGTGCTGCTTTCATAGTTAATTGAGAAAATAAATGAGACTGAGTTGAGGAAGTAAAACATTTAGTCGCATTCATTTCTTATCATGGTGTGTGTAATATACCAGAGGGCCAGTTCTAATACTAATTCAATATCATCCTGCGGGCCAAAGATAATTCATTCACAGGCCTGAATTGGCCCCCGGGCCTTGAGTTTGACATATGTGATATAGTGAACAGTACGCTGTCAGTGACTCTACCAATTCTAACGACCAGAAGGACTTGGAGTTGCCTGTTAGTCTCTAGCTGTGAATCTGTGCAAACTGCAGAACAAGGAGCTTGTTTCTGACTGGGCTTTGATATATAAAACACACTACTACTGCCTAACATGATGTGATATATAAATGGTAAATAAATGATGCATTGGTGCATTTATATAGCAGCCTTTATCCAAGGTGCTTTACATAGCCTGTGCATCACATTCACCACATTCACACACACATTCATACACTGATGGCAGTGGAAACCATGCAAGGTACCTACTAGCACATCAGGAGCAATTAGGGCTTCAGTGTCTTGCTCAAGGACACATCGACACTAACTCTGCAGGAGCCTGGGATCGAACCGACAACCTTGCGGTTACCATCCGGTGACTCTACCCCTGAGCCACTGCTGCCACTACAAAACACATTACTACTGCCATGACACACAGCAATGACGGAACATGTTATGTACCGTCATTTCCGGACTATATGAGCCGCTACTTTTTTCACATGCTTTTGACCCTGCGGCTTATACAACGGTGCGGCCAATCTATGGATTTTTACAGGTAACAGGGGTTTTCAACGGGTGGTCACATAGGGTTCCAGGTGGTCCCCAGACTAAATGATGGAACGTTGGTTTACCAGATGTAACTCTTAGAGAGCGTAAAAATGAAACCAAATGGACCCTTGCGGGTCCATTTGGTTTCATGTTTACACTCAAGAGTTATGATATTCACCATCTAAATTAGCTTCACTTAATTAAGTCATAAGTCATGTTCATTTTTATCTCATTTTGATGTTTTGCCTCTTTTGTTTGCGAAAATCCATCCTGGAATTATGAACAAAACCAAAAGAAATCTTTTACTTTTAGGGTCTGTGGGGTGAAGATGTTGAATAAATAGTGGGCCCTGGTATCAATAAGGTTGAAAATCACTGCTCTAACATGAAGCTTATTGTCTGGTGCGGCTTATACAAGGAAAAATCAGTATTTTGCCCCAAATTTAGCTGGTGCGGCTTATATTCAGGTGCGGCTTATAATCCAGAAATTACGGTAATCTCACTGTTCAGTCCTGTGTTGTTGTTTTTTTCACGTTGGTTCGGTTCCAATAGTTTTTCATCTCAGTGAGATGAACAGTAAAGGTGTATTGATGCTTGATGGAATGGATTGTCAGAACTTCAATGATCACAACCAACTCCAGGGTTTCCAACCAACCAGCCAACTGGAGAGAGCCGTTCTCTGCACTCCACTTCTTTACCCACTGAATGGACTGAATGGACTGAATGGACTCTTCATCATGGAAATTATCTTGCAAAGAAAATCATTCTAAAAGACGACCGAATCAATCAAAAAACTGCAAAGCAATTATTATATTATATCTACTGTAAAACATATGCTAATCTACACAAGGTACAAAAAATATCAGACCAAACCAATCCAAATCAATTTGCAGGTGAACCCAGGACCAATATTCCTGAACGCACATACTAGGCATTAACAACTAGTTGACTCAGCAGGGGCGAAATCCAAAAGCGACCTCGCCCCTGGGCGCCCGGTTTCAAAAGCGGGCGCCCGCTTTCACAAAAACGGGCGCCCGTTTTTGTGAAACCGGCGCCCGTTTTTGTGAAACCGGGCGCCCGCTTTTGAAAACGGGCGCCCGTTTTCAAAAGCGGGCGCCCGGTTTCACAAACGGGCGCCCTTTTCAAAAGGTTATGGTTAGGGTTAGGTTAGGTTTAGGCATAGGTTTACTGAGGTTAAGTTTAGGGTTAGAGTTAGGTTTAGGCATAGCCTAGTTTGTGAAAACGGGCGCCCGCTTTTGAAAACGGGCGCCCGCTTTTGAAAACGGGCGCCCGTTTTTGTGAAACGGGCGCCCGTTTTTTGTGAAACCGGGCACCCGTTTTTGTGAAAGCGGGCGCCCGCTTTTGAAACCGGGCGCCCGCGGGCGAGGTCGCTTTTGGATTTCGCTGGCTCTCAGTTGACTAGTCCAATGTCAATAAGTAAATCCACTAGTCGACTTTGTTGTTACTAGTTGACTAGTAGATAAGAAATTAATAAAAATTGAGGTATTATTATTTTTATTATTAATATTGTTTTAGTCTAACAACATAAATCTTGGCTGGATTATAGTCACCAGTGTAGTTTTCCTTTTACAATATCAATCATTATAATAACATGAGTGAGACGCTCGCCTCTGCCACAGAAAGGTGCTTCGCTTTGGCTTAAAACAAGCAAGTGCCGCAAGCCCAGGAGGTCAGGGGCATCCCCCTTTTTTCTTTTTTTTAGTATAATTATTTTGATACCTGGTACATTATCAACTAGTCGACTAGTAAACTAGGCAACTAGTCGACAGGCAAAAATCACTAAAAGTGAATGCCCTAGTACACATGCTCTAGCCCAGATGCTAGACTACATGGACCTCCACCACAGATATTAAAGCTACAGTCCACTACTAGGTTTTATCAGGCCTTTAACAACAAGGAAACAGAGACAGCTCTTCACACCACTACTGACACCAATCTAGACTCGGCTGGGAGGCAAAACCCCACACCTACACTGTGTTCCAAATTATTATGCAAATCATGTTTTTGTTTGATATTTGATGCAAATGATGATCAGCATAATTTTATAGTCATTAGCTCTCAATTTGTATTTCAAATGTTATTGAACAAACCTCCTATTCCCTCCTATTCGCTTGAGGATGCTCCAGACATTATCAATACGATTGAGTTCAGGGGGAGGATGGGGCCACGCCATGGGTTTTTCCCCTGTTATGCCCATAGCAGCCAATGAAGCTGAGGTATTCCTTGCAGCATGAGATGGTACTCCTAAGGAACATGCATTACTAGTTGGTACACACCCAGTGTGTGAACAGCCAACACAGCACCCGTATATACTATAACCCACAGTATAGTACACAAAGACAGCGCTACCTTGCCAAAGTCTCTGACGTCGAACAGATCGAAGGCCTCAAACAGGTCACTCTTCTTCATGTTGAAGATGTCACTGCATGCTGTCAGGAACGTCCGGATGTTCTTCAGGCACAGGAACTGGGAGACGAAGAGAAAAGAGGAAGACAGGGGGTTTTAGATAAAAACATTAAATCTGATCATTAGATCTGTAACTCTTGAGAGCGTAAAATAAAACCAAATGGACCCGTAAGGGCACCATGGCTAAAATGCAGAATAAATAGTGGGCCCTGGTATGAAAATGTTTTAAAACCACTGATCTACCATGTGTACTGTAGGGCTCTAGGCACCAGGGGGGGCAGCAGGGGGGCCCTGGGCACCAGGCAGTGGCGGATCTAGGCATGGGCATGGGGGGGGCAATGCCCCCCTAAATACCCAGTCTGCCCCCCCAAACACGATGCCATGCAAAACAACCCAAGATATTTCAAATTAAAGTGCTTCTATTTAAAATGATTTGGCTGCGACTTCATCGCCCGTGTCGCTTCGCGCCACAGGTGATGAAGCCGCACCCATACCATTTCCTCTTGCCCCTCCAACATGTTCTCTTGTCTCCCCCAAATGGGACATTTTATATCCACTCCTGGCACCAGGGTAGCATAACAAAATGATTTCATTTTGCACACAGTGTGTCAGGTGTCTCCACCACAAGAAAAAGGTTAAAAAATAAAAAAAAACTGCCATACACTGTCTGGCAGATACTCTCACTCATTTGCATACTATGTGGGTCAAAATGAAAATAACATGCTTTTTTTTCTGTGTGACTCTGGGGCAGTGTAGGAGGCCGGGAATAGGCCAGTAGAACAGCATTAAAATGCCCCAAAAAATGGCCCAGATTTCTGCTCAGATTTCTGCACAAAGATGTGTCAGGGATCCCTTCCAGGTTCAGTGCCCAGGCAGGGATGTTTTTGGAAGGATTTTTATTTTTAGATTTAGTCAGTCTTAGTGTTTTGGATGAAATGCTTATTCCATTTAAGAAAACACTGTAGCCCAGAGGGATCTCAGAACTGTTAATCCATCCCTCTTTGATCACAGATTTTCACCATTTCATTTACTGTGTTCTTCGTGTGGGCTGTGTGGTGTTCTCAGTGTCTGTGTGAAGTTATTGGTGCACAGCAGACACACATCCATCTACAGATATCCTCAAATATTCAGCTTATCCGTTCCGTTTCTCCAGGCTCAGTTTGGTGAGGAAATACTGCTGCTGCTAAATGCTGCTGCTGCTCCAGTTTAGAGCAGTCTGCACTGTACTGGATTGATTTCTTAAATAAACGAGTCGTTGTGTAAACAGCTGTCGTCGTTGTGTAGTCTTGTTTCAATGCAGGACTAATGGGTGTAAAATCCCAGCTGATCCACACACACACGCGCACGTGCGCACACACACACTCACACACATGCACACAGACAGTAGCCACGTTTCCATAAAACCTTTGCGAAAATAGGAAGAGTATGTTAATTCAGTCGAAAAAAGAAAAGCAAATTGAGCGATGTTTCCATTAAATGATGAAATGCGACTTATGGGAGTCTAGGGAAAACAAAATAGGTTCATGAAACAAGCAATAGGTGGCACAGTTTTGCCAGTAACATGAGACATATGGTTATTTTACATATATTTTTACTTTTGAAGATATTTTAGGCTTTACACACGGACTGCCTGCTTCATTCCTATTGACCTATAGGTCCGTTGTGCTGTGCAGAGGCTGTTCTGGCTCTGCTGTAGCAAAAACAATAATTAATATAGCCTACAATCCTAATACATAATCTACACAACTCACTGTGGTCTGTCGGCAGACCAGACCTAGTTCAAATGCGCTATAATGCGTGTCCAGTGCTTTCCAATAGAAAGTCTTTTCGCAAACTGTTTCCATACCTCATTTGCACATTAGACTTTTTCGATACACTCCAAAATACGGCACCTTTCAGCGAAAAAGTATTTTTGCGCAAAATGGAAAACTTATTCGCATTATGAAGTGTTGAACTCTATAGATTCAATGCATTATTAAAGTTGCTAATTGCAGCTAATAAAGAGCCTAGCACAGTGGTTTTCAACCTTTTTCATACCAGGGCCCACTATTTATTCAGAATTTGAGCCACGGACCACCATGTGATGACATTTTAGCCCCACAGACCCAAAACCCAAAGATTTCTTCTTTTTTCATCTACAATTCCAGGCTGGATTTCAGAAACATAACAGGCAAAAAACATAGATCTCTAGTTGTGTAGATTTAGGCTAGTTCAGATGATGAATATTTTAACTCTTGAGAGTGTAAAAACGAAACCAAATGGACCCTGGCGGGTCCATTTGGTTTCGTTTTTACACTCTCAAGAGTTACATCTGGTTAACCAACTTAACTGGGGACCACCTGGAACACTCTCAAGGACGACTGGTGGTCCCCGGACCACCTGTACTTACATGATGTGCTTAAAAATGTACCAGTATCAGTACTGCAATGTAGAAATACTTTTACAACTAGTAAAAAGTAAAAGCCTTGAATTCACAATTTACTTGAGAAAAAGTACTGGTTTCAAAATGTACCTGAAAAGTTTCAAAAGTAGAAAGCAGGCTACGCATTGAGCAGAATGCATAAAAATCCTTTGGTCCGGGGACCACCAGTGGTCCTTGAGAGGGTTCCAGGTGGGCCTCAGCTAAGTTGGTTAACCAGATGTAACTCTTGAGAGTGTAAAAACATTTTTACACTCTCAAGTCAACTAGAATATAGACAAAAGCAAAAGAAATCTTTAGTTTTGGGGTCTGTGGGGCAAAAATGTCCTCAAATGGTGGTCCATGGCTCAAATGCGGAATAAACAGTGGTCCCTGGAGTCAAAAAGATTGAAAACCCCTGCTATAGTGTAACAGTACATACCATGTGTTGGGTAACAAGCTAGTCAGTGACATCTCTGCATGCTAACAGCCAAACAGAACACAGTGACTGTGTGACACTATATACACACAGACAGGAAGGAAGCACTACAAAATAAGATTCACTGCAAGTGGGAACACACTATGGCAGGGGATTTCAACCTTTTTCATTCCAGGGACCACCATTTATTCAGCATTTGAGCCACGGACCACCATTTGATGACATTTTAGCCCCAAAGACCTAAAACTAAAGAATTCTTTTGGTTTTGTTCACAATTCCAGGCTGGATTTTGCAAACAAAACAGTGTAGACTTCTTAAAGGTAGGGGAAGTGATGTGAAATTCATGGTGTAGTACCAGCCTGGTGCACTAGGGGCCGCCAACAGTAGCTACACTATGTGAACCTGCTGCTCTCTCCTGATTGGAGGAGAATTGTGGTGACCTGGGGAACTTTTATTAGCTCCTCTGCTAACGTGGGGGAGGGGGAAACTCCATATGTGGTTTCCACACCTTATAATAGAGCATTTTAACAGAAAAAAAATATTTTTTGGGTGATATCTGACAAAAGTGAAATCACTTCCCCTACCTTTAATTAAATAGTGCTAATTCAGATGATGAATATTTTAACTCTTGAGAATGTGAAAATGAAACCAAATGAACCCTTGCGGGTCCATTTGGTTTAATTTTCACATTCTCAAGAGTTACATCTGGTTAACCAACTTTCCATAATTTAGCCTGGGGACCACCTGGAACCCTCTCAAGGACCACTGGTGGTCCCCGGACCACTGGTTGAAAACTACTGCAGTATGGAATGAACTTCCCACTGCAGTCAGAACCACAGACTCACTCCCTATCTAAACTATGGAATGAACTTCCCACTGCAGTCAGAACTAGAGCCCTGCACGGGACTGATTATTCGATCCCGCTCCCGCCCGCTCCCGCTAGATTTCTGTCCATTACCGCCCGCTCCCCGCGATGATTTTTATTTTGACCGCCCGCGGCAATCGTCTGTCCGCCGCTCCCCCGCCCGCAACAAAAAAAAAGAAGCCACTTTTAGTCCCGCCACATCCCGCGAATGTATTACTTAGTCCCGATAATACCGCAAAATCTCAACTGAGATTGAAAAAAAAAAAAAAAAAAAAAAAACACGGAATGAAGCTGCAGGGCCGCAAGTTAAAAGAGAAAGAAAGGCGGCGTTGTCATTACAGCATTATATCAGCACCATGGGGGAGGAACAGCACCGGGGCCGCCGCCATAACGAGTAGGAGAGACGCGACATACAGGCTACCGAGGCTCTATAAGTTGATAAGTTGTTTTTTTCCCCCCTTCCTCCGAGGGAAAGGAGTAGGAGGAATTAAACATTTGCCTTTGTTTTTTCCCTTTTTTTCTTTCTCTGTGTGCGACGCGTGTGTATATAATTCAACTGTAATATTGGTTACTGTCACTCACGGACAGAAGTCTCTTTTGAAGTTTCCTTTGCAACTCTATCTGAGTTCAGCCTTAATTTAGGTTTACCAATATTACTGCAGCAGCATGCGCAGCGCGCAGTGGGCGCGCGGCGTTCCACTGATCATTACGCACACGGATCAGATCGAACAGCAAACAGTGTCAGAGAAATACAGAAGTTCATCAACCCTCCTCGTGCTACAGTGACCGTCTTCTTCCTCGTTTCGCATTACGCACGGGACGCATGCTTCTGTCCGCGTCATTCTCATTAATTTACTGAAGGGATCAGAAAAGAAACGCGGCGCGATATGGTGGTGGTGGACGGTGGAGGAGGAGGAGGCGGCTACATGTAAATGGATCGTATGCTGATGTGGACTCTGTTAGAACAATCATGTCTTCTGTTGCGTTCTAATGTGTGGGCTGCTGTGTATTGATAATGTTAGCCTATGTGTTTTTATGGCTGGCCTGGGAGTGGACGTTGTGCTGCGTGTGCCAATATTGTTTTCATATAAGCTTGCCACATGCCACATAGCCTCGCGATGTGTTTTGGATAACCACTGCGCCGGCATCATAGCGGCACCATTTGATCCCCGCCCCCCCATGGGGAACCACCACGACGACGGACCCCCCCCCCCCCCCCCCCCCCCCGTGCCATATAAGGACATATCGATACAACTTCGACTTGACTGTCTGCCTACACAAGTTGTGCTGAAGCCTTGCAGGTTAGTTATTGAGGTGTGTGTGTGTGTGTGTGTGTGTGTGTGTGTGTGTGTGTGTGTGTGTGTGTGTGTGTGTGTGTGTGTGTAAGCGCTCATGTTGGGTCAGGTGAGGCTTTTTCTTCCGGTTTAATTGCGTTTGCGGGAGTAAGCGGGATTTTGCGGGTCCCGCTTATTTTATTTTGACCGCCCTCTCCCGCCCGCGGGCATTTTCATGCCGCCCGCGCCGCAAAGATTTGCGTCGGGTCCCGCGGGACCCGCGGGATCCCGTTCCCGATGCAGGCCTCTAGTCAGAACCACAGACTCACTCCCTATCTAAACTATGGAATGAACTTCCCACTGCAGTCAGAACCACAGACTCACTCCCTATCTAAACTATGGAATGAACTTCCCACTGCAGTCAGAACCACAGACTCACTCCCTATCTAAACTATAGAATGAACTTCCCACTGCAGTCAGAACCACAGACTCACTCCCTATCTAAACTATGGAATGAACTTCCCACTGCAGTCAGAACCACAGACTCACTCCCTATCTTCCACCACAGTCTGAAAACACACCTCTTCAGACTCCATCTCAACCCATAGTAATGTATTACATACCATAGTAGTGTATTACATACCAGCCCATAGTACTGTATTACATACCAACCCATAGTACTGTATTACATACCATAGTACTGTATTACATACCAACCCATAGTACTGTATTACATACCAACCCATAGTACTGTATTACATACCAACCCATAGTACTGTATTACATACCAACCCATAGTACTGTATTACATACCAACCCATACTGTATTACATACCAACCCATAGTACTGTATTACATACCAACCCATAGTACTGTATTACATACCAACCCATAGTACTGTATTACATACCATAGTACTGTATTACATACCAACCCATAGTACTGTATTACATACCAACCCATAGTACTGTATTACATACCAACCCATAGTACTGTATTACATACCAACCCATAGTACTGTATTACATACCAACCCATAGTACTGTATTACATACCAACCCATAGTACTGTATTACATACCAACCATAGTACTGTATTACATACCAACCCATAGTACTGTATTACATACCATAGTACTGTATTACATACCATAGTACTGTATTACATACCAACCCATAGTACTGTATTACATACCATAGTACTGTATTACATACCAACCCATAGTACTGTATTACATACCATAGTACTGTATTACATACCAACCCATAGTACTGTATTACATACCAGCCCATAGTACTGTATTACATACCAGCCCATAGTACTGTATTACATACCAACCCATAGTACTGTATTACATACCAACCCATAGTACTGTATTACATACCAGCCCATAGTACTGTATTACATACCAGCCCATAGTACTGTATTACATACCAACCCATACTACTGTATTACATACCAACCCATAGTACTGTATTACATACCAACCCATAGTACTGTATTACATACCAGCCCATAGTACTGTATTACATACCAACCCATAGTACTGTATTACATACCATAGTACTGTATTACATACCAACCCATAGTACTGTATTACATACCAACCCATAGTACTGTATTACATACCAACCCATAGTACTGTATTACATACCAACCCATAGTACTGTATTACATACCAACCCATAGTACTGTATTACATACCATAGTACTGTATTACATACCAGCCCATAGTACTGTATTACATACCAACCCATAGTACTGTATTACATACCAACCCATAGTACTGTATTACATACCAACCCATAGTACTGTATTACACACCAACCCATAGTACTGTATTACACACCAACCCATAGTACTGTATTACATACCATAGTACTGTATTACATACCAACCCATAGTACTGTATTACATACCAACCCATAGTACTGTATTACATACCAACCCATAGTACTGTATTACATACCAACCCATAGTACTGTATTACATACCAACCCATAGTACTGTATTACATACCAACCCATAGTACTGTATTACATACCAACCCATAGTACTGTATTACATACCAACCCATAGTACTGTATTACATACCATAGTACTGTATTACATACCAACCCATAGTACTGTATTACATACCAACCCATAGTACTGTATTACATACCAACCCATAGTACTGTATTACATACCAACCCATAGTACTGTATTACATACCAACCCATAGTACTGTATTACATACCAACCCATAGTACTGTATTACATACCAACCATAGTACTGTATTACATACCATAGTACTGTATTACATACCAACCCACAGTACTTGCAGCAATGACTTATATAGGTTGCCTAATGTATTGCAATATCTTAGAGCATGTTGTAAAATGTATTGTAAATCCTGATTAAATTGTAAACTTTTACCATTGTAAGTCGCTCTGGATCAAGAGCAGGGGTGGGCAATTATTTTCCCCAAAGGGCCAAATGAGATACATAAAATATTGTGGAGGGCCAAGACTGAAGGATGAACTAAAGTCTGTCTTATATTAATTTAATTTCAAGATAAAAAGTAAGAGTGAGACCAACTATTTTGACACCAGGGCCCTCAATTTATCAGCATTTGAGCCACTGACCACCATTTGATGACATTTTAGCCCCACAGACCCCAAAACTAAAGATTCTTTTGCTTTTGTCCACAATACCAGGCTGGATTTCACAAACCAAACAGGCAAACATGGATCAAAAATGACCATTCTTTTTACATTCTCTGGCTAATTCAGATTAATATTTTAACTCTTGAGAGTGTAAAAATGAAACCAAATGGACCCGCAAGGGTCCATTTGGTTTCGTTTTTACGCTCTTAAAGAGTTACATCTGGTTAACCAACTCTCCATATTTAACTGGAACTCTCTCAAGGACCACTGGTGGTCCCCGGGCCGGTCAGAGTCAGCCAAAGGGCCGCATTTGCCCCCCGGGCCGCATAATGCCCAGGTATGATCGACAGCGTCTGCTAAATGCTTAAATTGTGAATTGTAAATTGAGCAGACTCATTGAGTGACTCGGCACAATTTATCTGCACATCTCAACAATAAGGATCTAATGTGATTCATACAGAATATCAGGCAAGGGAAACACAATTCTACAATGATATTAGGATGCATCAAATGCACACGAAAAATAAGTGAAGTTAGTAGAACCTAATTAGCCTGACTTGCATCCTGAATGTGTGTGTGTGTGTGTGTGTGTGTGTGTGTGTGTGTGTGTGTGTGTGTGTGTGTGTGTGTGTGTGTGTGTGTGTGTGTGTGTGTGTGTGTGTGTGTGTGTGTGGGGGTGGGGGGGGGGGGGGGGGGGGGGGGGGGGGGGGGGGGGGGGGGGTGCGCTTATTGGACCACGGTAGGCCCAAATGTAACATTTCCCAATGGGGGGGGGGGGGGGGGGGGGGGGGGGGGGGGGGGGGGGGGGGGGGGGGGGGGGGGGGGGGGGGGGGGGGGGGGGGGGGGGGGGGGGGGGGGGGGGGGGGGGTGGTGGCAGGTGAAAATGGTATGGGTGGGACTTCATCGCCCATGGCGCGAAGTCGCACCCATACCATTTTCAGTTCCAGGACTTTTATTGGTCAAGTAAAGCATCAATAATAACATCAGTTGTTGTTGAAGTTGCAACAGACACGCAGCATGCATAAAGCTAAAGGTCTGACTCAGAGAGTTTTCTGTTTTCAATGATGAAATGCTGTTGGCAGTGTTGGGAAAGTTCTCTTTTTTTCTGAAATAGTTCAGTTCATAGTTCATACATTTAAAAACGAACTAGTTCCGTTCATAGTTCATTGTTGAATTTTTAGAACTAAAGTTCATGGTTCCAAAAAAAGAACTATTATAGTTCTTTTTCGTTCTTTTTTCCCCTCCCTCTTTTTTTTGTTCAAAATGGTTGCAGCCCATAGCCATATACAACTGAAGATGTCCTTAGTTGATTTGTGAAGATTTTATTATGAAGGCGCTCAGTTCAGTCCAGCCCTGTGCATCTCTGTGTGCTGAAAATAGAGCAGAAAATATTAGCAGAAATAGAGATCAACAAGCTCAAAGTGCGTCACTGAGTTTGTAGATCTGCTCTATTTTCAGCTCATTCTAGTCTCACTCTTGAACAGGGCTCAATGCTTAGCATTTTTCCAAGTTGGCTACTATTTTACAATATCAATTTATTAACATAGCCAGGTCGACTGAAAGCCCCAGTGATTCAGCTGTCTCGAAAGGTGGGGGCGTGGCACATGGTTTATGGCTGAACCACTGCTGAACCAAAAGTGAAAGTTAAAGTGTGAGTGTTAACACACTACTGACATGGTGGGGAGACAATATATAGCAGAACAATGCATTTTGGAGTGATGTATATAGGTGAACTTGCATTTGACCCATTAGCCCCATTATAAGCTTATTTTGGGATAGGGGAAACAGCCATTAAGGAGCGTTTTCACAAAACAGCACCTGGACCACTTTTTTCTAAATAAATAACTACAAATAAAGATAAAAAAAAGTTTTGGGGTGAAATTCTCCTTTAAGCAAATGAGCCCGGGCCGTCGCGGCTATTGTTTCGGTCGGTATTCCCAACTCTATACAATAGCCCATATTGTTATATTAATAACAATGTGAAAGGGTCCCCCAAACCTTGAGGGCGCCTCTGCTTGTAGTAGGCTAATTGTAGCCTACCGGTAAATAAAACTGAAAACGATCCGACGGCAAATCAGGCAATGATGATAAGAATACACAAGTGTTGTGCGTCCGAGCGCGCATGTGGTGCGTTTATGATTAAACACGTGCGTGAGGCAAAAGGTTGCTGCGCAGAAATCTCTCTATATAATTCAAGCAAGCGTGTCTGTCTGTTACATCCTGTGCAATGTACTGTCATTTGTCTCCATTTGCGTAACGCCGCGGCGCACGGACAACCTAAATGAACCTCGAGTCACACAGCCCTGTCATCCAGCATCAATATGCGCGGCTTAGAAGCACAAAATATTATACCCATCATTTTAATTTTAATACTTTTGTGTCAAAAACTAATCTTCGCGCATATGACGTGTCACCGGATACAGATAAAAAAAACATCATGTGTAACATCACGTGTCACGGAGACACATTTATTGTGGTCACAGTTTGCCGTATAACCTCTCCTTACGGGTACAGCCATTGGCGCTGGGTACAGTGTTCTCTGCTCTCGCTGTTTCGCCTTCCAGGCGACTGATCCACACAGGCAACGTTCTCTCGGCACGGCGCGGTGTTGTCACTGTTCCGCCTGCTAGGCGACTGACCAACACAGGCAATGTATACTCTCGGCACGGCGCGGTGACACACGCGCTACTACGGTCCGGGTCGCCTACAACTTCTTTCTACTACGACTACACTGCAACGCCTGGATATTTAACGCGCGCCAGCCCACGGCATCCAGTCCTCTCCAAAGTTATTATTCAAACGCCACATTTACTCCTGTGCGTCTGTGTACGTGCGACGGTCCGGGTCGTCTACAACTTGGTCTCTGGGGGGTCCCCCAAACTTGCAAACCCACAGGAACACGGCAGGCGTGCTGGAACATATCCCTTACAATTAATATTCATATTAATTGTAATGACCTTCAGGGTTTATTGCAATTCCATTCAGCAGAGAGGTTTCAACAGGTGGTCCAGGGACCACCAGTGGTCCCTGACATGATTCCAGGTGGTCCACATACAGCTAAATGCTAAATGGTTAGTTGATAACCAAATGGACCCTAAGACCCTTATAGATTTGTAACTCTTCAAATAGTTTAAATGAAACCAAATGGACCCTCATGGGGTCCATTTTATAATTCATTTTCAACAATTATAACATGTAGAATAATTGTTATTTTGACCAACATTTTGCCATCTCTCCTAAATTGTGGACAAAAACCTGAAAATCCTTGATTGTGGGTCTGACAGATTAAACTAAACATCAAATGGTGGTCCTCCGAGACTACAATCCTGAATAAATAGTGTCTACAACATAAAGTTCTATCCAGCTTTCCAACATCAAAAGTCCCACTCTATAGCCGATTCCCAAATGACAGTGTGTGCACTTTTAAGTGCACGCACTTTTAAGACTGTGTAGTGCGCTGCCCTAGCTAGCCCCCCCTAGTGCCCGCTCTTTGAATTGAGACATCTGCACTTCATACCGGAGTGGAGCCGAGTGGAGACGAGTAGAGCCGACCGTAGCCGATCGTTTCCCAGAGGCCGCCATCTTTGTTGACAGTTTAAACCTTTTAAAACGGCTTCAAACTCTCCTTTTACGCCACGGAATTTTCTTTTAATTCATTACAGGTTAATATTTGGTTGTTTTAAGCTCATATATGTGGCCAATTAATTATGAAACACCCTATTTAAAAAAGTTCCACCACGATGTCGGAGAATTACGAGTACCGTGGCTTGGGCTCGTGGGGGTGCGCCAGCGGGCGCCAGCAACTCCTGTATCCGTGGATGGTCGCCAATTTTCGGCATAGTTGCCCAAAGCAATCCCCCCTGTTGTGGAATGAAATAAATGACCGCGGCAGCTCAAGGCTGTATGATTCCTTGTGGATATTTACAGACAGTCATTTTCGAATTGTTATTTAGTATTTACCCAATCATAACATGCATTTAAGCTACAATTTATTAATTGTATTCACAGTAGAATGGCAGCACTTTGGCAGCAGATAGAGCTACAGTATGGACCAGAGTTAAGGATGGGTAGCCTACATGCAACTAAAGTACGACGTCAATACCAAATGACCTGTTATGGGTACCAGAAAAATCAAGTTGTTTACCAGGATCATTCATTTTCATCTTATATTTATTGCACCTATAACATGCCTAAAGTGTTGCACAGTGGACAAACGCCAGGGTATTCATATTGCAACATTAATATTCTAACACAGGCCTACTACAAGTAATGTTGTTCTCTTTAACATATCCCTACCTACTTATTTCATATAGCATTGTACAACAGTGATTTTCAACCAGTGGTCCGGGGACCACCAGTGTTGAGAGTTCCAGGTGGTCCCCAGCTAAATGATGGAAAGTTGGTTAACCAGGTGTAACTCTGAGTGTAAAATGAAACCAAATGTATACTTGCAGCCTCATTTTACACTCTCAAGAGTTAAAATATTCATCATTTGAATTAGCTCAAGTCTACACAACTAGAGAATGTAGAAGATGGTCATTTTGATCTGTATGTTTGCCACAATTCCTTAAATCTTTAGTTTTGGGTCTGTGAGGCTAAAATGTCAGCAAATGGTGGTCCATGGCTACAATTCAGAATAAACAGTGGGCCCTGGTATCAAAAAGGTTGAAAACCACTGTTGTACAACATTGGAAAGGCCTGGTTGACACTTGGGTCTTGTACAGTCGCATCTAAAAAAAAAAACAGTACACATAGCTGTGTGTACAGTGAACTGTGCTCTTATTGTACATTCTACACTGTAGAAGAGTATTCTATTCTGTAGAATCCACAGAATAAAATACACTAGAGTTCTTATGCCACATTCAGGTGTTTAGAGAAAATGTCTTCTCATTAAAAATGGAAATAAACATGATACAGTAGCAATCATTTTATAGAAATGAATTTAAAAACAAATGTCAAAAATCAATTTTATTAACACAAACTATGAATAACATAAGTAAACAAATTGTATATGTTTCTCGCTCAATAACAAAGCATGCCCTAGAATGGTGATAGTTGAAGCACTGGTCTTGGCTTCCAAGGGAGCAAGGGGACCGTAGGATGATGGACACCAACAATTTCCTGTTCTGGTCGTCTGAAGTAGCTGTACGCGTTTTTCTGGACTGTGAACAGGTCTTCGTGGTCCCTCCTATCCTCTGTGAAGCTCTTGTTGTCATCTGCGGTGCCTAAAAACATAGTACATAAATAAAAATACTGTTCATGTTACATATACCATATGCATGTAATACTGTACATATTCATCTATAGCCATGGCTATGGTCATGTAGACCGGTGGTTTTCAACCTTTTTCATACCAGGGCCCATTATTTATTCTGCATTTTAGCCACAGACCACCATTTGATGTTGAGTTTAGTCTCCTGGACCCAAAACCAATAATTTTCAAACTTGTGTCCACAATTTAGAAGATAACTGGCAAAATGTTGGTCAAAATAACAATTCTTCTACATTTTCTAAATGTGTACATTATTGAAAGTAATTCAGGTGTTTAAATATACTAGCGTAAAATGATAATGATACCAAATGGACCAGTAATGATCGCAAGAGTTACAGATCTATGAGGGTCCATTTGGCTAGTAACTGTCCATCATTTATCTGGGGACCATCTGGAATACTCCCAGGACCACTGGTGGTCCCCGTACCACTGGTTGTAACCACTGATGTAGACCCTTCTTAGCAGTGCTTCCTTCTTACTTCCACCCCACGTCAAAGACCCCAACATTATAGCATTAGCCTGCAGACCCACTCTTGAAAGATATGCCGGGGACCCCTTGAGAAAAGGTTTTTACAGTTCTAGAAGAGATCTTGAACAATGCTCTGTTCCATTTGTACAATCTCACAACTGTACAAGATCTAAGTATATGTACAAATGTTCGATTTTTTTTTTAACTATCATTTAGCTGGGTAAACTCTCAGGACCCCTTGGGGTCCTCGGACCTATAATTTTTTGTCATCAGTATCAAAAATAACGGTTATCTTAACAGCAGCAACCCCCCCCCCCCCCCCCCCCACCACACACACACAACACACACACACACACACACACACACACACACACACACACTCACACACACAACACACCACACACACACACACACACACACGCACACGCACACGCGCGACAGTAACCCACTGTTTTAAACTATTTCATGACATGTACAACAATATATATACATCGCACAACGACGTTTTGGTGACGTTTATTTAACCACAAGTCGGGAGAAAGGCAAGGGGGGAGAACAACCTGATGTGCCGACAACAGGTTGTTGTGTTGGGCTGATAACAACACCAATGGCCGCTGTTTACACTGCTCTCTCCGAGAACGTCGACAGACGGTTTTTAAATTTAGCTCTGTCATGGGATATATTACCACATATGGCGCTTAAACAACTAAATACGATGTTAAACACATTAAAAGCACATTCCGTGGTACAATAACACTTTTAAAGAGCTTAAAACGTACCGTTTTCTCCAACGTGCTGAGCTGCTTCAGCAGATGAGTAGAACCGGAGCAGTGCCAAAAGTGTTGTCGGCAACTACACTTGAGGGAAGCGCAGGATTAGTGTGCAGGGGAAGTGTAGTGCTCAAGACTGCGTGATGCGGTCTGTGAAATGGATCCGCACTTCGTCGCGGAACAGTGACGTCACAGCCCTGAAATGCGCACTTAGAAGTGTGCGCACTCGAAATTGGGAAAGGGCTAATGTCATCTAGGCCTATACATCCAGATCATATATTACACAACGGGTATAGGACTAGTATGATTTAAATACACGCATAGCGCAGGAAGATTATTACCAACATGAACAGCATTAAGAAGCTCATTCAACGTGTTGGAGAAACGTCCCTCCCTTGGTGCTGTGTGTGAGCTGTCTGATGCTGTGCGCTGCTGACAGAGCAGAGGGAGGGGCGGGCGGTGGGCAAGGAGAACAGATCTTCAAGCTAAGGATGCCTCGAGCCTCAACACGTTGATAGCTTGTATATCTGCTCTATTTTACGAACAACACCGCCGTACTACAGTAATATAAATACTCGCACCGGTGCTATGAACATTTTAGTCACAAATGCGAGCCTGTCGAGCCCCGCTCTTAAACAAAATCGAACGCAAGAAAAGTGACGTTCACTCACGCCAGAAATGAACGAGTTCACACCGCCGTTCTTCAAGCAGATACAGGGGCCGTTCCGTTCAAGTTCCTTAAAAATATGAACGGTTCAAAGAACTTTCGTTCTTTGAACGCGTTCGGGTACAACTCTGGCTGTTGGTTTAGTGGTGACACAGCTGTAGTTAGTTAGTAGCAGTAGTAGTGTTTCACATCATTGTCATTATAAGCACTTTAATTTGAAATATTATCTTTGAAATTTGGGTTGCTTTGCATCTCATCTGGACTCCAATCATCTCAATTAAAAACAAAACCATTGGACCCCAGGATGTATGTAGAAATGCCAGGCTGGACGCTGCACGAGTGTGGTTATCTAAGTGCTAGCCTGGCTGGGTGGAGAAGAAACGCTCTAAAGGTAATTAATTATCTGACACAAAGCCAAAACCTCGTCAGAGACAAACCTCCGTTATGTTTATGACCGACTCGTCTGGTCTAAAACAACCTCATGTTTGTCTGAATTTAAAATAACATTTATTGCGATTTGAGACGTGACTTTGTGCCCTGTTATTATATTATATTATACAGTATATTAGTGACAGTTGAAGCTAACAAGGTTTAAAAACATGCTCTGTACCACCAGTGGTCCCTGAGAGGGTTCCAGGTGGTCCCCAGCTAAGTTGGTTAACCAGATGTAACTCTTGAGAATGTAAAAATGAAACCAAATGGACCCTTGCGGGTCCATTTGGTTTCATTTTTACACTCTCAAGAGTTAAAATATTCATCATGTGAATTAGCCCCAAGTCTACGCAACTAGAAGATGGACAAAAGCAAAAGAAATCTTTAGTTTTGGGGTCTGTGGGGCTAAAATGTTCTCAAATGGTGGTCCTCTGTGGCTCAAATGCTGAATAAATGGTGGTCCCTGGTGTCAAAAAGGTTGAAAACCACTGTTATACAGCCATTAGTGACGTTGAAGCGAACAGGGTTTAACAACATGCTCTGTATTACATTGTGTTGTATTGTACATGATAACTCAAAGCTACAGGAATTATGTGCTCAACAGGATTTCATTCAAGTCTCATTAGTAATAATATTAATAATACTAGTGTTTGTAAAGCTCTGACAGCCTATCAGTGATCTCTGTTCTCTTTTCTTCATCCTGTTGGTCAAACTGCCGTTTGGTTTCACACGCAGGAAACACTTTTCTTTTCCCTTTTCTTGGCAGTTTCCTGTTTTGTAAAGTTTGCGCTGCTGTAAGTCACGACGACAATGTGTCTGTCATCTAGCTCACGCCTTCCATGCCAAAACACGGAGTTTTCAACCTTCTTGATCCAAGGGCCCACTATTTATTCAGCATTTGAACCATGAAGGACCACTCTTTGATGACATTTCAGCCCCACAGCCACAGACCCCAAAACTAAAGATTTATTTTGCTTTTGTCCACAATTCCAGGATGGATTTGCGGAAACCAAACAGTCCAACATACAGATCAAAATGACCATTAATCTTCTACATTCTCTAGTTGTGTAGACTTGGGATAATTCACATGATGAATATTTTAAGTCTTGAGTGTAAACACGTTTGGATAACGTTTGGATAACGTTCATAATAAAGCAATCCGTTTGTAAATCAGTCAAGTTTTGAGTGAGTTCTATCTGTTTTTGTTTGGGCTGCACTAGAGCATGGTGTATTGAGTACTCTGGTAAGAGTCACTCGCTGTGAACGACGTCAGAGGCTCTGCCTCCAGACATCTAGCCTTCTATGCTCCCTCCCCCACTGTCTGCACCCCTCACTCAACATGAGAGATGCAGGATGGGGGGGGGGGGGGGGGGGGGGGTAGCATCAGAAACAGTGAATGATCATTATTGGACATGTTTAGAGAGCCAGCGAAATCCAAAAGCGCCCTCGCCCGCGGGCGAGCCCGGTTTCAAAAACGGGCGCCCGTTTTCACAAACGGGCGCCCGTTTTCACAAACGGGCCCTCTAACCCTAAACATAACCCCAGTAAAACTAGGCTATGCCTAAACCTAACTCTAACCCTAAACATAACCCCAGTAAAACTAGGCTATGCCTAAACCTAACTCTAACCCTAAACATAACCCCAGTAAAACTAGGCTATGCCTAAACCTAACTCTAACCCTAAACATAACCCCTGTAAAACTAGGCTATGCCTAAACCTAACTCTAACCCTAAACTTAACCTCAGTAAACCTATGCCTAAACCTAACCCTAACCATAACCTTTTGAAAACGGCGCCCGTTTTTGTGAAAGCGGGCGCCCGCTTTTGAAACCGGGCGCCCGCTTTTGAAACCGGGCGCCCGCTTTTGAAACCGGGCGCCCGCTTTTGAAACCGGGCGCCCGCTTTTGAAACCGGGCGCCCGCTTTTGAAACCGGCGCCCGCTTTTGAAACCGGGCGCCCGCTTTTGAAACCGGGCGGGCGCCCGCTTTTGAAACCGGGCGCCCGCTTTTGAAACCGGGCGCCCGCTTTTGAAACCGGGCGCCCGCTTTTGAAACCGGGCGCCCGCTTTTGAAACCGGGCGCCCCCGCGGGCGAGGGCGCTTTTGGATTTCGCCCCTGCTGCATGTTTACACTGTGTAGGAAAACCAACCAACCACTGCATCTATCTGTCATTACAACGCTCCCTGAATTCTCTGGGGAACCCACTATCCTACCCTAACTTACCCACCCTACCCTATACTATCCTATCCAATAGACAGACAGACGGAGAGAGAGAGAGAGAGAGAGACAGCCAGACAGACAGACATGTTATCTAAAGGAAGCAGCTTTCACACAGAGCAGTGTTATGTGAAACGCTGCTTCAGACTGACAGAAATACTCTAGTTGTACATTATAGGAACAAGAATGTTTTATGGAAATGTGACAATTATTCACACACACCATGCAAGGCACCATCCTGTCCTCCTGGACCTCAGAGTCTAAAGGACACAGGGGAATTGAACCGATAACCTCATGGTTCCAATCCTGCTGTTCTGCTGGAACACTGTAACTGCCATCCCACCCCCACATACACAACATATGGGTGAGTGGACCCCCACCACCGGGGGTCCTGGAGAGAGTGTGAATTAACTGTCTGTGTGTGTGTGTGTGTGTGTGTGTGTGTGTGTGTGTGTGTGTGTGTTGTGTGTGTGTGTGGTGTGTGTGTGTGTGTGTGTGTGTGTGGTGTGTGTGTGTGTGTAGTATTACTCGCCGTCTGTAGCCCCTTAAAGGGGAATTCCACCCATTTTCAACATTTTTTTCTTAGAGCGTACAAATGGAACCAAATGAACCCTAACGGGTTCATTTGGTTCATTTGTACGCTCTCAGAAAAAAAAGCGTCTAAAGAAATCCACCAACAACATGGTGAAAATACACCTTGATGATGTCATCAAGATGTTTCACCACGTTAGTGGTTTTCTTCTGTGTGTGTGTGTGTGTGTGTGTGTGTGTGTGTGGTGTGTGTGTGTGTGTGTGTGTGTGGTGTGTGTGTGTCGTCGTCTGTGGGCTCATGAGTGAAACCTGCAGATCTGATCAAGTCGCTGTGCAGAGAATTAAATTCCACAGACACACACACACACACACACACACACACACACACACACACACACACACACACACACACACACACACACACACACACAAACACACACAACCCCTCCTACGTTGAACTCCCCTCATTAAATCCCTCATCCTGATTGGTCGGTGAACATCATGAGGGTCTTCATGCATCACAGTGAATGAGACCCTGAAGGATTTCTGACAGAACTCACTCTGCAAGGTCAGGGAGGATTATCTAACAGAGGCATGTTGGGCCCAGGCCCAGGGGTCCCTGAGCTAGGGGGTCCCTGAGCTAGGAGGGCCCTGAGCTAGGGGGTCCCTGAGCTAGGAGGTCCCTGAGCTAGGGGGTCCCTGAGCTAGGGGTCCCAGAGCTAGGAGGTCCCTGACTAGGAGGCCCTGAGCCTGAGCTAGGAGGGCCCTGAGCTAGGGGTCCCTGAGCTAGGGCCCTGAGCTAGAGGGTCCCTGAGCTAGGGTGTCCCTGAGCTAGGGGCCTGAGCTAGAGGGTCCTGAGCTAGGAGGGCCCTGAGCTAGGGGCCCTGAGCTAGGGCCCTGAGCTAGGAGGGCCCTGAGCTAGGAGGCCCTGAGCTAGGAGGGCCCTGAGCTAGGAGGGCCCTGAGCTAGGAGGGCCCTGAGCTAGGAGGGCCCTGAGCTAGGGAGGGCCCTGAGCTAGGAGGGCCCTGAGCTAGGAGGCCCTGAGCTAGGGTCCCTGAGCTAGGAGGGCCCTGAGCTAGGGGGTCCCTGAGCTAGGGGCCCTGAGCTAGGAGGGCCCTGAGCTAGGAGGCCCTGAGCTAGAGGGTCCCTGAGCTAGGAGGGCCCTGAGCTAGGAGGGCCCTGAGCTAGAGGGCCTTGAGCTAGGAGGGCTCTGAGCTAGGGGGTCCCTGAGCTAGAGGGTCCCTGAGCTAGGAGGGTCCCTGAGCTAGGAGGGCCCTGAGCTAGGGGGTCCCTGAGCTAGGGGTCCCTGAGCTAGAGGGCCTTGAGCTAGGAGGGCTCTGAGCTAGAGGGTCCCGAGCTAGAGGGTCCCTGAGCTAGAGGGTCCCTGAGCTAGGAGGGCCTGAGCTAGGGGGTCCCTGAGCTAGGGGTCCCTGAGCTAGGGGCCCTGAGCTAGGGGGGCCCTGAGCTAGAGGGTCCCTGAGCTAGAGGGGCCCTGAGCTAGGGGGTCCCTGAGCTAGAGGGTCCCTGAGCTAGAGGGTCCCTGAGCTAGAGGGTCCCTGAGCTAGAGGGGCCCTGAGCTAGGAGGTCCCTGAGCTAGGGGGTCCCTGAGCTAGAGGGTCCCTGAGCTAGAGGGTCCCTGAGCTAGAGGGGCCCTGAGCTAGAGGGGCCTTGAGCTAGAGGGCTCTGAGCTAGGAGGGCCCTGAGCTAGAGGGCCCTGAGCTAGAGGGTCCCTGAGCTAGGAGGGCCCTGAGCTAGGAGGGCCCTGAGCTAGGGGCCCCTGAGCTAGGAGGGCCCTGAGCTAGGAGGGCCCTGAGCTAGGAGGGCCCTGAGCTAGGAGGGCCCTGAGCTAGGAGGGCCCTGAGCTAGGAGGGCCCTGAGCTAGAGGGGCCCTGAGCTAGGAGGGCCCTGAGCTAGGAGGTCCCTGAGCTAGGAGGGCCCTGAGCTAGGAGGTCCCTGAGCTAGGAGGTCCCTGAGCTAGGGGGGCCCTGAGCTAGGGGGTCCCTGAGCTAGGAGGGCTCTGAGCTAGGGGGTCCCTGAGCTAGGAGGGCCCTGAGCTAGGGGGGCCCTGAGCTAGGAGGTCCCTGAGCTAGGAGGTCCCTGAGCTAGGAGGGCCCTGAGCTAGGGGGTCCCTGAGCTAAGGGGTCCCTGAGCTAGGAGGGCCCCTAACAATCCTTGTCACTTGTCTGTAATGCTTGTGCGCCTCGCAATGAAGAAAAATCCTCCGGTGTAGGGGGGCCCTTTGGCTGGCGGCAGCCCAGGGGCCCATGATTTATAGATCCATCTATGCACAAGCTTAAAGAGGGGGTGCCGTGACTTTTGTATTTTTTCCAACTTTGTACATGTTTAAGAGGTGACATTATGTAAATAGACCCTTGGTGTGTTTTTTTATGAGCAATGATGTCTTCCCTTTGTATTTAGGGTTTCTTCCTGGGGGCTGAACCTTTCCATTCAAACATGCCAATGAAAAAAACTTCAATATAGTGACATCACATGTTCAGACTAGAGGCCGACCGATGTATCGGTCGCACCGATATATCGGCCGTTTTTTTGCGCCGATATATCGCATCGGACATCGGCGAAATTTTCACCGATGTCCCGATGTTGCCGGCTTGTCAAGTTGTGCCGTGTTTAAAGTACTGATCATGGGCGAAGTTTATGGGGGAGGGGGGGGGGGGACGAAACTACTGTATATCTCTATAGGCCTACTGATAGACAATGATTAGCCTAGTGGTGGGGGATTGGGGAAACAATAGGAAGGACGTTTCCAAGGTGTTAAGGCTCATTCAGACTGCTTGACACCCCGCCTTCAATAATTCAGGCTTTTGTTATCAAATGGGTCAAAACCTGTTTAACTGGTCCTAGAGACTGGGGGTGTCAAAGATGGTCCCCAAAACAACAGAAACGCTAATGGCCCATCAGTATTTCCACTAAAACCTGTTTCACTTGGCTGGAGAGAATGGGGATAAAAGGTTGCTCCAACAACAGAACTCACTTATAGTAATTCTATACTTGCATTGTGTAAGTTTTGCATGTTTTATTCACATTTCTCGTTCTTGCATTACTTGTTACAGTGGCTTTATCTCAAAATCAGCAGGCTTAGATATCCGGCTGCAATGCATATGTGGGCTTGTAGATCAACGGTTTTGATAAATATTGAAGAAAATAAAAACTTGTACAATTAAAAATGTTCAAAAAAGCTTTGTTTGGCACAGAAGAAAGCTTTCCCATAACTATTGCTTCTACTGTACAACAATGTGAAGATGTATTAAGTTAAACCTGGGACAGTTATTTATTATAGATTTCATTGGCCAATAATAATTTTAGATCAGTGATTTTATTGTAGTTTACAGTATTTCACTAGCTATATTTATAATAATCATTTTAACTACAGACCCTTGCGGGTCCATTTGGTTTCATTTTACACTCATGAGTTAAAATATTCCTGATCTAAATTAACCCACTCAATTAAGGATTCTACACAACTTCTTTCTATATTCCCTCTTTATCTGTCCCTTTGCCAATGATTAAGATGCACAGGCAGTACAGCTGAGTTTGGACTTATGTTGACTTATGTGTTGATGTTGGAATGGTTACAAAAACATGAACTATAGCGCTAGAAGTTTTATGGAGCTGGCTTGAGTGGCGCGCAGTACACGCATATACCATCCGGCGTTTCGCCCCCCCCCCCCCCTGAGTTCAAAATCAAACTACGCCCATGCGGCTACCACCGGATGTTTAGTCCCTTGTCCGCCTCAAGCAATAAGCAGTAGTAACAATGGCTGCATCAGTTCTATGGACACCGCATATTAGTTGTATAGACACGTTCTGTATCAGAAACAAATGAAATTTCGGGGACGGGTGGAATAAGCATCCAATTATCAAATGCGTGTGTGCGTGTATCAAAGCATAAACATATTGGCACACAGCGCAACACAGAGACGCGGGCCAGGCTGGCGCGGGTCTTAAGAACACAGCATTAACAATATACAGACCACAGAACAACGATGAAATACAAGGTCTAAACATAGCAGCCACGTAATCAGAATACATATAATTTCCTTGATTTCACATTTACGCATGTATGTATGTTGAATTCCTTCTCCTCCTCCCCCCGCTCGTCCTAAAAACTGCACGCATCTTTAAACGAGAATGAATGCGCTCTCTCTCTCTCTCTCTCTCTGTCGCTCTCTCTCTCTCTCTCATCTCTCTCTCTCTCTCTCTCTCTCTCTCTCTCTCTCTCTCTCTCTCTCTCTCTCTCTCTCTCTCTCTCTCTCTCTCTCTCTCTCTGAATAAATGAATGCGCACTGGAGTAGCTGTCCCGTGCGTAGCCTATATGTTAACCAAGACACGACAGAAGGCCACTGACGCAGTTTGCGCGATTGTGTTATTTCTCTGACACTGTGCAGCTTTCAGTTATCAGCCTTTCAGTTATAGATGCGCTGAGGTGCCTCTCGCACCGCAGCTGCGGCTGATTGCAGGCTAATTAAGCTGAACTCCGATACAGTTGCAAAAGAAAGAATGACTTCTGTCCGTGACAATAACCAATCTAGTTCTGTGTGCCTGCCAGTATGGCAAAGCACACAGGTTGAGATTCGTCAACTTAGTCCATAATCATCTATCTATCCGAAATTTTGACCGCTATGGCCGGCCGCACGGTTTGCACAACCCCCGCAATATATACATCGAAACGTGCGGCTCGGCCGGGAAAGATGTGCTTGTGCTTTTCTTTCCGATACGCTTACCGTGCCAACGTAATTCGCAATAAACGACGCAAAAAATCCCCATTCGAAATGAATGGGGCACACCGAAACATCAGAAAAAGAAGCGCTAATTTGGAGCCCACATTACTCTGGCACACTGTGGCGTAGAAACACGATTTTAACTTTAAACAGCAGACGCGGCTCACGACTTGTCACGGTTCAGATGGTATTCGAATATGTTGCACGTTTTGTCCGCTATCGCAGTTCAAAGTGTGCATGGTTCGAGAATTTAGCAGAGCTTAGAGGCTCGCACGACCAGTGAGAGAGTGAAACAGAGTGCGAGGTGCAGTGTCTCGAGTTTCGGGTCATGACCGAACAAATCGTACTCACGGCCACAATATTCGCTACATGCGTGGTTTTTCGGACATTTTGAAGACAAACTTGTCGCCTTTCACCCAATGTGACCACCAAAGCCCAGTCAGGTACAGAACCGGCGCTACGTGCCTCAGAGCGAGATGACGTAACCTCCCATCTCCACTTCTATATTAATTACATTGTAATTTGTTGCATTTTGCGTTTGACGTTTCATCTCAAACGCAAATTCTTAAATCGCTCTCATGACCACGTCTTTTATCGTACCAATACCACGATCGCACACAACATAGCCTGCGAAGTCGTAACGCCCACATCGAAAAAAGTAAACGGTTACGTTTTAATTTTTCGCGTGAGAGGCCTTCGTTCCAAGAGAGTGCTACCCATAGACTCCCTGTTTAAACTAATAGACAATAGTATCTGTACTGAATTAATGAACACAGGTGTAACAGATTAGGCCCTAATTAGATGGCTGCCACTAGCCACGCGCGCAGAGACACGCACACACATGCTCTCCTCTATGCTTTGCTACATAGTGTACTTGCTCATGGACTCCTCCATTGGGTTAGACATGCCCAAATATGGAGTGTGTGACGCGCGCGCGCACACGCACACGCAAGCACACACACACAACGCATGCACGCACACGCGCACAGCGCACATGCACGCACACACACACACACACACACACACACACACACACACACACACACACACACACAACACACGCACATGCGCACACGCGCATGCACACACACACCCAACACTCACACACACGGGGCGTGCGCGCATAACACACACACGCGCGCGCACGCACAAACCGCATACACACACAACAGTCCGTCCTCTCTGAGGTCACCTGATGGGCCACGACTGGTTATTCATGCATGCAGCAACACACGCACACACATATACACACACACACGCAAGCACACATGCACACTCACGCACACACACATTGGCAAGTCGACATGCCCAAATATGGAGTGTGTGACGCGCGGGGCACACACACACACACTCACACACGCACACGCACCACGCGCATGCACGCACACGCGCATGCACGCACACACACACACACACACACACACACACACACACACACACACACACACACACGCGCGCATACATGCACAACACACGCACGCACGCACGCATGACGCATGCACACACACAGTCCCGGGTCCTCTCTGAGGTCACCTGATGGGCCACGACTGGTTATTCATCATGCAGCAAACACATGCACACACATATACACACACACACGCAAGAACACATGCACACTCACGCACACACACATTGGCAAGTCGACATGCCCAAATATGGAGTGTGTGACGCGCGGGCACACACACACACACACGCACACGCACACGCGCATGCACGCACACGCGCGCACGCACACCACACACACACACACACACACACACACACACACACACACACACACACAACGCGCGCGCGCATACACACACACACGCAACACGCACGTCGCACGCATACGCATGCACACACACAGAACCAGAGCTACGGGCCTCAGAGCGACCCGACGTATGCTCCTGTGTCCCTATCAATTACATTATAACCAACAGCATTTCACTTTTGACATTTCTGATCCAACACCGATTTTGAAATCGCTCCCATGACCACATCTTTTATCGTACCAATACCACGATCGCACACAAGATACTTGATCGAGTCGGGACGCCCATGTCGAAAAAAGTAATCGCTTACGAGTTTTCGTTTTCGCGTGAGAGGCATTTGTTTGCGGCAAGTCCCGCCCATTGGCTCCCTGTTCACTGAAGGAGCCAAAGTAACAGCAGTGTTGCAATCACCCAGCTGTGACAGATTAAGGCCTAATTAGCTGGCTGCCACTAGAGTTATAAGACCTCAATGATTGGACTGTAAGACCTTGTGAGCTTTTAGATCTGCAAAATCTGCAAATAGGCTTTATACACACAGGAAGGTAACCAACAACACACACTCACACACACATCCTATGGAACCAAATGGACCCGTAAGGGTCCATTTGAGTCCCTGACGTTGATTGGTGTAACTTAGCCCCCGCCCCTATTCTGATTGGTCGATACCATTTCCTGCCTTAACTCCTCAATGCTATGTCATAGAGACATATGGGTGGTAGCAATGGACTCGCTATGGCGTCCCTGACCCGTCCCTGACGTTGATTGGTGTGACTTAGCCCCGCCCCTATTCTGATTGGTCGATACTATTTCCTGCCATAACTCCTCAATGCTATGTCATAGAGACATATGGGTGGTAGCAATGGACTCGCTATGGCGTCCGTCTGATGCCCTCCCTGGCGTTGATTGGTGTGACTTAGCCCCGCCCCTATTCTGATTGGTCGATACTATTTCCTGCCATAACTCCTCAATGCTATGTCATAGAGACATATGTGGGTAGCAATGGACTCGCTATGGCGTCCCTGACCCGTCCCTGACGTTGATTGGTGTAACTTAGCCCCGCCCCCTCTTCTGATTGGACTCGATACTATTTCCTGCCATAACTCCTCAATGCTATGTCATAGAGACATATGGGTGGTAGCCTTAGACTCGCTATGGCGTCCCTGACCCGTCCCTGATGTTGATTGGTGTAACTTAGCCCCCACCCCCTATTCTGATTGGTCGATACTATTTCCTGCCTTAACTCCTCAATGCTATGTCATAGAGACATATGGGTGGTAGCCTTAGACTCGGTATGGCGTCCCTGACCCGTCCCTGACGTTGATTGGTGTAACTTAGCCCCGCCCCCTCTTCTGATTGGTCGATACTATTTCCTGCCATAACTCCTCAATGCTATGTCATAGAGACATATGGGTGGTAGCACTGGACTCGGTATGGCGTCCCTGACCCGTCCCTGACGTTGATTGGTGTAACTTAGCCCCGCCCCTTATTCTGATTGGTCGATACTATTTCCTGCCATAACTCCACAATGCTATGTCATAGAGACATATGGGTGGCATCATTGGACTCGGGTAATGAGTCCCTGACGTTGATTGGTGTATCTTAGCCCCGCCCCCTATTCTGATTGGTCGATACTATTTAGGGTTTGCTACTACGTTAGCATAGCATGTTAGCATGCCAACTCCCGCGAAAGTTTGCACACACTTGGCGAGTGGCAGGCACACAGTAAAATTTCTTAGAAATTTTGTTTTCTAGTTGATTAATGTAGGCCATGAGGTTTTTCAACCGGTGGTCCGGCCTGAGAGGGTTCCAGGTGGTTAACCAGATGTAACTCTTGAGAACGTAAAAATGAAATCATTTGTACACTCAAGAGTTAAAATATTCATCATCTAAGCTAGATTTGTATGTTTGCCTGTTTTGTTCTCCAAAATCCAGGCTGGAATTGGACAAAAACAAAAGAAATCTTTAGTTTGGGGTCTGTGGGGCTAAAATGTCATGAAATGGTGGTCCGTGGCTCAAATGCTGAATAAATGGTGGTCCCTGGAGTCAAAAAGGTTGAAAACCCCTGCTGTAGGCTATACAGGCGCCGCACACAGAGCAAGAATACATGAGAAAACAAAGGTAGCTCAAATGTTTACAAACATCAGGCTTGTCCCCGACAGCCACGTGCGCTTTTATTGTAAACTCACAGCGACAAGCCTGATGTTTGTAATCATCCAGCAAGCAATAGGAATTCATACCTGAAAGCAAAAAATAAAAACGCAAATGATGATGATTCGTAGTCATCCAATTCCTGTAATGTTCATGTTCTGTTCCTTGACAGTAGGCCTATAGCTTAATCCATTTATTGTTGTTAAACAACAGGCATAAACTAATGTAGAATCATCGCAGTTGCTGTGCCAAATTGCTGCCGTCAAAGTTGCGTGCTGACAGTGGCGGTTCTAGGTACAGAGTGGCCAAGGCAAATGCAATAGGGCCCATTATTTTATGGGGGCCCCCATTTTTTTTCTTTTTATTATTTTAAATATTCTCAACATTGGGTTCAGAACCTCTCTGAGGCCCCCAAAATATTTTGAGGGGTCTCCTTCATTCGTGTAACTAGCCACATTCCCTCTTCTGAATGGCCGATTTTGCCTGAGATTTTCCACGATCAAAGGCCCATTGATCGCCCCAGTGTGTTTGTTTTCAGTCACCTGCTTGCAACACCAGATGGGTCCCTGAATTAACCTGCTAAAACTCTAACCCATCTGCTCTTTATACTGTTGAATTAAATGATCTCCAAGAGCAGTGGTTTTCAAACTTTTTCATACCCAGGCCCACTATTTTTTCAGCATTTGAGCCACAGACCACCATTTGAGACATTTAAGCCCCACAGACAACAAAACTAAAGACTCTTATTTTGCTTTTGTACACAATAACAGGCTGCATTTTAGCAACAAAGCAATCCAACATACAGATCAAAATGACTTAATACTTCTGCATTCTCTAGTTGTGTAGACTTGGGCTAATTCACATGATGAATATTTTAACTCTTGAGTATACAGTATTTTACCTCTTGAGCGTAAACAAGAAATATTTTAACTCTTGAGAATATTTTTACTCTTGTGTAAACATGAAACCAAATGGACCCTTGCGGGTCTATTTGGTTTCATGTTCACGCTCACAAAGAGTTACATCTGGTTAACCAACTTTTCCATCATTTAGCCTGGGGACCACCTGGAATCCTCTCAGGGACCACTGGTGGTCCCTGGACCAACCTGCTGAAAACCCCTGTCCCAAGAGTCTTCTGCAAATGCTGCTAGCTTGACCCCACTCTGGTCAATCAGCTGATGATGATGATGTAAATGACATAATACTGCTATACTCTATAATGTTATATTTACTTGACAAAGCTAAAACTCTGCAGCACAAACTGACAAGTCTGCATAAACATTCTAGGATAACCATGCTAGGTGTTTCTGCAAGCGCAATGGCTAAGACGGAGTCTGAAGAGGTGTGTTTTCAGACTGGCGGAAGATTGGAGGGAGTGCAGTTCTGATTGCAATGGAAGACCATTTCATAGTTTTCGCGGCCAGAAGGTTAAAGAGTCTGGGGTGTGTGGTCTGTGCATTGTCCAGGTGTTTTTAGATTAATTGAATACTTGCAAACAGTACAGCTATGCAGCTTGAAGCTTTAATTTTTATTGTGTCATATTTTATTGTAAGTATAGAAGTTATTTAACATGTATTTTGTTGTTTTTTTTGATTACTAAACATCGTCAAAACATCGGTAACATCGGTGTAGGTTTTTCCAAACATCGGTAAACTCGTATCTTCCAAAAATATGGTATCGGTCGGCTCTAGTTCAGACCCTCCCCTAACTCCTCCCCTTTTCATGTAACTAAAGCTGTGGTGTGCTTCAGTTCAGGTGGATCTCCACCCATCACCACCCACCAGGCAAACCAGGCATACTTAATGAACTGGTAGGTGGAATCATAAAAAAGACAGTTTAACAAACACTGTACACTTTTTGGGCAAAAAATGATTATGTTTTAGGTATAAAAAATCATGGCACTCTATCTTAATGAAGTGTAACAACAATGCGCTCGGCACACAGGGGGTCGTAAAACCAACGCTCCCGGCTTTGCTCTGCCTGTTGCTATGGAGCGAACAGGAGAGATGGAATTAAATACAGAAACAGGATCTTTGTATTCTGGACACAGAGCACAGCCCTGGACCGCACGGCTCTCTGCTCTGACAATAAGAGCTGCAGGCAGGGCGGATCTAACATTTACCAATTGGGGGGGGGGCAGGTGAAAATGGTATGGGTGCGGCTTCATCGCATGGTATACCATTTTCAGTTCCAGGACTTTTATTGGTCAAGTAAAGCATCAATAATAACATCAGTTGTTGTTGAAGTTGCAACAGACACGCAGCATGCATAAAGCTAAAGGTCTGACTCAGAGAGTTTTCTGTTTTCAATGACGAAATGCTGTTGGTTTAGTGGTGACACAGCTGTAGTTAGTTAGTAGCAGTAGTAGTGTTTCACATCATTTTAAATAGAAGCACTTTAATTTGAAATATCTTTGAAATGTGGGTTGTGTTGCATCCCATTGTGTTTGGTGGGGCAGTCAGGGCATTTAGAGCCCCCCCCCCCCCCCCCACACACACACACACACACACCCATGCCTAGATCCGCCCCTGTCTGCAGGACTTGTAAAGCATGAGATGAAATGAGATGAAATGAGATGAGATGACATTAGATGAAATGAGATGACATTAGATGAAATGAGATGACATTAGATGAAATGAGATGAGATGACATTAGATGAAATGAGATAGATGACATTAGATGAAATGAGATGACATTAGATGAAATGAGATGACATTAGATGAAATGAATGACATTAGATGAAATGAGATGAGATGACATAGATGAAATGAGATGAGATGACATTAGATGAAATGAGATGACATTAGATGAAATGAGATGACATTAGATGAGATGAGATGACATTAGATGAGATGAGATGACATTAGATGAAATGAGATGAAATGAGATGAAATGAGATGACATTAGATGAAATGAGATGACATTAGATGAAATGAGATGACATTAGATGAAATGAGATGACATTAGATGAAATGAGATGACATTAGATGAAATGAGATGACATTAGATGAGATGAGATGACATTAGATGAAATGAGATGACATTAGATGAAATGAGATGAAATGAGATGACATTAGATGAAATGAGATGACATTAGATGAAATGAGATGACATTAGATGAAATGAGATGACATTAGATGAAATGAGATGACATTAGATGAAATGAGATGACATTAGATGAAATGAGATGACATTAGATGAAATGAGATGACATTAGATGAAATGAGATGACATTAGATGAAATGAGATGACATTAGATGAAATGAGATGAAATGAGATGAAATGAGATGACATTAGATGAAATGAGATGACATTAGATGAAATGAGATGACATTAGATGAAATGAGATGAAATGAAATGAGATGACATTAGATGAAATGAGATGACATTAGATGAAATGAGATGACATTAGATGAAATGAGATAAATGAGATGAAATGAGATGACATTAGATGAAATGAGATGACATTAGATGAAATGAGATGACATTAGATGAAATGAGATGACATTAGATGAAATGAGATGACATTAGATGAAATGAGATAACATTAGATGAAATGAGATGACATTAGATGAAATGAGATGAAATGAGATGAAATGAGATGACATTAGATGAAATGAGATGACATTAGATGAAATGAGATGACATTAGATGAAATGAGATGAAATGAGATGACATTAGATGAAATGAGATGACATTAGATGAAATGAGATGACATTAGATGAAATGAGATGAAATGAGATGAAATGAGATGACATTAGATGAAATGAGATGACATTAGATGAAATGAGATGACATTAGATGAAATGAGATGAAATGAGATGACATTAGATGAACATTAGATGAAATGAGATGACAGATGAAATGAGATGACATTAGATGAAATGAGATGACATTAATGAAATGAGATGACATTAGATGAAAGAGATGACATTAGATGAAATGAATGACATTAGATGAAATGAGATGAAATGAGATGACATTAGATGAAATGAGATGACATTAGATGAAATGAGATGATATTAGATGAAATGAATGAAATGAGATGAAATGAGATGACATTAGATGAAATGAGATGACATTAGATGAAATGAGATGACATTAGATGAAATGAGATGAAATGAGATGAGATGAGATGACATTAGATGAAATGAGATGACATTAGATGAAATGAGATGACATTAGATGAAATGAGATGACATTAGATGAAATGAGATGACATTAGATGAAATGAGATGAGATGAGATGAAATGAGATGAGATGAGATGAGATGAGATGACATTAGATGAAATGAGATGACATTAGATGAAATGAGATGACATTAGATGACATTAGATGAAATGAGATGACATTAGATGAGATGAGATGAAATGAGATGACATTAGATGAAATGAGATGACATTAGATGAAATGAGATGAAATGAGATGAAATGAGATGACATTAGATGAAATGAGATGAGATGAAATGAGATGAAATGAGATGACATTAGATGAAAATAGATGACATTAGATGAAATGAGATGACATTAGATGAAATGAGATGACATTAGATGAAATGAGATGAATTAGATGAAATGAGATGAGATGAGATGAAATGAGATGACATTAGATGAAATGAGATGACATTAGATGAAATGAGATGACATTAGATGAAATGAGATGACATTAGATGAAATGAGATGAAATGAGATGACATTAGATGAAATGAGATGAAATGAGATGACATTAGATGAAATGAGAACATTAGATGAATGAGATGACATTAGATGACATTAGATGAGATGAGATGACATTAGATGAAATGAGATGACATTAGATGAAATGAGATGACATTAGATGAAATGAGATGACATTAGATGAGATGAGATGAGATGAGATGCTTCATGTTCTGTTTTCTGCTTTGTATTCCAGATGGTTGAGGTTTTAGTGAAGGTGAAATGCAACGCTGCTTTTTATAGGCTGCTGCAGTAGCAGCAGGGGCGGATCTAGGCATGGGCATGAGGGGGGGCAATGCCCCCTTAATGTCCACTCTGCCCCACCAAACACGATGGCATGCAAAACAACCCAAGATATTTCAAATTAAAGTGCTTCTATTTAAAATGATGTGAAACACTACTACTGCTACTAACTAACTACAGCTGTGTCACCACTAAACCAACAGCATTTCATCATTGAAAACAGAAAACTCTCTGAGTCAGACCTTTAGCTTTATGCATGCTGCGTGTCTGTTGCAACTCCAACAACAACTGATGTTATTATTGATGCTTTACTTGACTAATAAAAGTCCTGGAACTGGCCTACAGTATAAGTTACAGACATACAGTATATTCATAATACGGTAAATAGTGGGCCAATCTTTTAGGTGAGTTATCTAACTGAAATTATTTAACTGTTTCTATATAACAGTCGGGGTTGAAAGCAAAGCATGTGGATGTGCAAAGAATTGACTTTGGAACTTTGTAAAAAGCTCTTTTTCCCTCCGAGACTCTGACAGCTAAACTACAGGAGGAATCCTCATCCAGTCTGTCGTCACGCCTTCCCCTCGCTGTATATATTTCTGTCAACACAACATGCACACAGACCCCAGGGAAGAGGCTTTGGTTTTGGGACGGGGAGTTTGGTTTTAATGGGGCGTGTGTTATGACATATGTCAGTGGTGATGTGTCCCCGACCGAGCACGGTGATGTGTCCCCGACCGAGCACGGTGATGTGTCCCCGACCGAGCACGGTGATTGTCCCCGACCGAGCACGTGATGTGTCCCCGACCGAGCACGGTGATGTGTCCCCGACCGAGCACGGTGATGTGTCCCCGACCGAGCACCGTGATGTGTCCCCGACCGAGCACCGTGATGTGTCCCCCGACCGAGCACCGTGATGTGTCCCCGACCGAGCACCGTG
>CM076982.1:2671851-2714476 GCA_039105355.1 Benthosema pterotum
AAAGAAATCTTTTAGTTTTGGGTTCTGTGGGGGTGAAAATGTTGTCAAATGGTGGTTTGTAGCTCAAATGCTGAATAAAAGTGACCCTGGGATCAAAAAGGTTGATGAAAACCACTGCTCTAACATGAAGCACCTGACTATAAGCCTGGTGCGGCTTATAGTCAGGCGCTGCTTATACATTGAAAAATCAGTATTTTGCCCCAAATTTAGTGGTGCAGCTTATATTCAAGTGCAGCTTATAGTCCGGAATTACGGTAACTAAGTACATTTCCTTACAGTATAGTACTGTAATTTTTCAGTACATGTTTCCCAGTTCCAATGCTTTTGGAACTTCTGCTCCTTCTGCATCACATACTGGGATTTGCCAGCAGGTGTCACTGTTTCCCACTGTTTTGCCTGTTTTGATTGCATCTCATAAAATCCTTGTAAAGAGGAAATATCTGCACATAGTTCATGAGTTTTCTTTTATTTAGTTTCACAGCAGATTGGTCTACGAGAGAAACGAAACGCGTTTCGGCGCTCACGCCTTCGTCAGCGTTTCAAGCTAGGGTTTGTCTCGCAGAGACTCCATATATAGCCTAGTTAGGCGGTTAATCACAGCTGCATCTTGTTATAGAAAACATTCTAACAATTTGTTCCATATACAATTCATATTCAATATAGACATTTTTTCACATTATACAATTTCATTTTGTTTCCACAAGTACATCATACAAAATGTTCAATACAAAAAACAGTGCAATAAGAGCTCTTCATTCATCCCTTTAGGAACTCTGTAGTTATAAAAATGAATCCACTGGGCCTCTTTTTGTAACAGAACTCTGTCTCTATCACCACCTCTTTTTAGTGGTTTTAACTATTTCCAAACTCTGAAATCTAAGGGAACTAAATAAAAGAAAACTCATGAACTATATGCGAGTGCGGATATTTCCTCTTTACATTGATCTGCAAGAATCTGCACCCATCAGCCACTTCAATTCAATTCAATTCAATTCAATTCAATTCCTTTATTGTCTCCGAGGAGAAATTCATCTTGGGCCTCAAGAGACAGCGTTATACAGTACATACACAACAATTCGAACAATACAAAAAATACAAAAAACAGCACTACATCTAATGCCACTCTCCCACAACCCGCGTACGCGTGTTATGAGAGAGCGGCACGCACTCACTCACGTCAGCACACACACACACACACCCTGAGCAACAAAATCCTATCCTACACCACAGTGTGCAAATAGTGCAAATACATCATAGCAGCAGTACAGAATTGCACTCCCCCTCCCTAGGGGGGCTCCCTATACCCCCTATCCATAGTTAATTATTGTCATTAAGTACATTAATTGATAGTGGAACGAATGAGAATTTGAACCTATTGAGTTTGCAGAATGGTAACCTGTACCGCCTGCCAGATGGCAGTAACTCGTATTCTTTATAAAGAATGTGATGTGGGTCTTGTGTGATTTTGAGGCCCTGTCTCCTCAATTCTCTCTCAAAGATTTCTTGAAGCGAACAGGGTGGCCTGCATACCTATGATTTTACAGCCCTCTTGACTAGGTTTTGAAGTTGGGATTTGAGTTTGACGGACAGGTTACCAACCATGTAGTTATACCATAGCGAATGATAGATTCTATATTTGCTCTATAAAAGAGCAACATGATGTTTGTTGCCACACCATGGACCCTGAGTCTTCTCAAGAAGTGCATACGCTGGTTAATTCGGGAGCAAACAGAATCAACTTGATTTCCCCAGTTTAACTGAGGGTCAAAACAAATACCTAAGTACTTATATGAGGTTACTTGTTCCACTCTCTCCTCATGAATAAGGATCGGGCTATGATCCCCCACAGAATACAAGGTGGACTTTGAGTAGAGCGCGGGCCTACCATACGGTTCTTTTGTAGCTCATAAAATCCTTCCAATCTCCACAGAACGTTCAGGTTGTCTGGATGGATGGATCATGAAACCTAAAAGAAAAACAAAAAAATGAAAGTAAATGAAAATCGGTGTCACAAAACCTTTAAGTTATACTGTACCAAAAGGATACTGCTTTCTTATAAATACTGTTTTATAAATAGAATAGTAATTCTCTTCACCCTATTTCTAGGGTGAAGTTTAGTCTCTGGGACCCAAACGAAGGATTTTCAAGTTTGTCTCCACAATTTAGGGGAAATATCAGTTCTTCATTTTCTAAATGTGTAGATTCTTGATTCAATGAAGTAATTCGAAGTTTAAATATAATTTAAATCTTGAGATAGAGTTACAGACCTATAAGCATCCAATTGGTTACCAACTGTCCATCTTTTAGCTTGGGGACCACTGGAATCGTCTCAGGGACCACTGGTTGAAAACCTCTGCTATAAATAAAGTATCCTACCTCCATCCATCCTGTCATCTCTCTCTCTCTCTCTCTCTCTCTCTCTCTGTCTCGTCTCTCTCTCTGTCTCTCTCTCTCTCGCTCTCTCTCGCTCTCTCTCGCTCTCTCTCGCTCTCTCTCTCTCTCGCTCTCTCTCTCTCTCTCTCTCCTCTCTCTCTCTCTCTCTCTCTCTCTCTCCTGTCATCTCTCTCTCCTCTCTCTCAGGTGTTCTGAAGACCAAGCGCTTCAAGAACCGCTGCCTCCAGATCAACCTGATCGATAGATCCTCAGAGGACTGTCTGTACCTCAACATCTGGGTCCCTCATGGGTTTAAAGGTAGGTCAACATCTGGGTCCCTCATGGGTTTAAAGGTAGGACAACATCTGGGTCCCTCATGGGTTTAAAGGTAGGACAACATCTGGGTCCCTCATGGGTTTAAAGGTATAAACATCTGGGTCCCTCATGGGTTTAAAGGTAGACCTTTATTAAACATCTGGGTCCCTCATGGATTTAAATGTACCCAGGGGTGTAGTGGAGGGGGGACGTGGGCAGGGGCGGATCTAGGCATGGGCATGGGGAGGCAATGCCCCCCTAAATGCCCAGTCTGCCCCACCAAACACGATGCCATGCAAAGATAACCCAAGATATTTCAAATTGAAGTGCTTATATTTAAAATTATGTGAAACACTACTACTGCTACTAACTAACTACAGCTGTGTCACCACTAAACCAACAGCATTTCATCATTGAAAACAGAAAACTCTCTGAGTCAGACCTTTAGCTTTATGCATGCTGCGTGTCTGTTGCAACTTCAACAACAACTGATGTTATTATTGATGCTTTACTTGACTAATAAAAGTCCTGTAACTGAAAATGGTATGGGTGTGGCCGCACCCATACCATTTTATCTTGCCCCTCCAACATGTTCTCTTGCCTCCCCAAATGGGGCATGTTTGATCCGCCCCTGGACAGGGGTGTAGTGGAGGGGGGACGTGGGGGGGCGGTGTCCCCCCACTTCTCACATCTAAAATATTTTTGTGGCAAAAACATGTTTTTTGTCTTGTCATTTACTTTTATTGATACACTTAGCATTGTAAACCATCTTTGTGAATCAAATGGACCCATTTGTACCCTCTCAGGAAAAATGGGTCTGAAAGAAAAATCATTAACATGGTGAAATACATCTTGGTTTTTAGGAAATACAGAATTGGGGGAACTTTTTTACCATGTCCACATGTCCATGTCCTCCATCTCTAAGGTATATTAATGACATATTAAAATGTTGAAAATGGGTGGTCTTCGCCTTTAATTTGATAATGTCTTGATAAAGGGCCAAATGAAATTACACAGCGGGCCAAATTTGACCCGCGGGTCAGAGTTTGACACCCATGGACTACAGGCTGTCAATGGCAAATTGTGTCCAGTTTCCACTTCCACACCAACATGGCTGCTGTGTGACTGGCGGTCTGTTGCAGAGGTGCCCACACTTTTTTGACTTGAGAGCTACTTTCAAAATGACCGGCTCAACAAGATCTACAAATAAAGAAAATCCGTTTCAAGGCCCCCAAGAAATGTTTAACTTTGAAATAGTGGTGAAGGTGTTACTTACTGTTATAGTGTTTAAGAGTAATGCACTTATAATGAAAAATAGAGAGGGAGAATTGGAAGGTTTTCCTGTATATGCTACTACTGAAGTTTGAAAACAGTATTTGGGGTTTGAGTTGACAGTTTGTGATGTTGAATTTAGTTAAGAACTTTCATGTTTTTTGTCCACAATTGGCAAAGAGAACTCACAAAACGTTGGTCAAAATAACAATTATTTTCCATTTTCTAATTGTGTGGACTCTTGGAAATTAGGTAATTCAGATGTTTAAATATAATTTAACTCTTGAGAGTGTAAAATGAAACCAAATGGACCCGTAAGGGTCCATTTGGTTTCATTTTAACGCTCTGAAGAGTTACAGATCTATACATTTTAGGGGACTGTGATGTGATCTACCTGCAGGGTCTGTGTGATCTACTGGTAGATCACCATCTACCTTTTGGGCAGCCCTGCTCTAGTCTACAGTATTGCTTGTCCCCTCTCCCATAGGCGGATTATGAAATGAAGGGCCCCTGGGCCGCCAAAAGCCAAAGGGCCCCCCTACACCGGAGGATTTTTCTGCCCGGCGCGGCAGCATGATGGTTTATGACTATTGAGGCTATTTTAATGACACAAAACTAGTAAACCCATTGTTAATGGACTGTGTGCACAACTATTATTCACTTTTACCCTTTTTTGGGTGGGCCTGAGCTTGAGCCTCTTTGCAATCACTCGGACACTCAAGCTCAGGGGCCCCTGGGCCCCCCCTAGCTCAGGGGCCCCTGGGCCTGGGCCCCCCCCAGCTCAGGGGCCCCTGGGCCTGGGCCCAACGTGCTCAGGGGCCCCTGGGCCTGGGCCAACGTGCTCAGGGGCCCCTGGGCCTGGGCCCCCCCCAGCTCAGGGGCCCCTGGGCCTGGGCCCAACGTGCTCAGGGGCCCCTGGGCCTGGGCCCAACGTGCTCAGGGGCCCCTGGGCCTGGGCCCAACGTGCTCAGGGGCCCCTGGGCCTGGGCCCAACGTGCTCAGGGCCCCTGGGCCTGGGCCCAACGTGCTCAGGGGCCCCTGGGCCTGGGCCCAACGTGCTCAGGGGCCCCTGGGCCTGGGCCCAACGTGCTCAGGGGCCCCTGGGCCTGGGCCCCCCCCAACGTGCTCAGGGGCCCTGGGCCTGGGCCCAACGTGCTCAGGGGCCCCTGGGCCTGGGCCCAACGTGCTCAGGGGCCCTGGGCCTGGGCCCAACGTGCTCAGGGGCCCCTGGGCCCCCCCCAGCTCAGGGGCCCCTGGGCCTGGGCCCAACGTGCTCAGGGGCCCCTGGGCCTGGGCCCCCCCCAGCTCAGGGGCCCCTGGGCCTGGGCCCAACGTGCTCAGGGGCCCCTGGGCCTGGGCCCAACGTGCTCAGGGGCCCCTGGGCCTGGGCCCAACGTGCTCAGGGGCCCCTGGGCCTGGGCCCAACGTGCTCAGGGGCCCCTGGGCCTGGGCCCAACGTGCTCAGGGGCCCCTGGGCCTGGGCCCAACGTGCTCAGGGGCCCCTGGGCCTGGGCCCGACGTGCTCAGGGGCCCCTGGGCCTGGGCCCAACGTGCTCAGGGGCCCCTGGGCCTGGGCCCAACGTGCTCAGGGGCCCCTGGGCCTGCCTGGGCCCAACGTGCCCGTTGGCCCTGGGCTGGGCCCCCCCCAAGCTCAGGGGCCCCTGGGCCCCCCCCTGCTCAGGGGCCCCTGGGCCCAACGTGCTCAGGGGCCCCTGGGCCTGGGCCCAACGTGCCCGTTGGATAATCCTTCCCTGGCCTCTCCCCCCCACAGTGTCCACTAAGCTGCCGGTCATGGTGTGGATCTACGGTGGAGCCTACCTAGCCGGGGGGTCCATGGGGGCCAACTTCCTCAACAACTACCTGTACGACGGGCAGGAGATGGCAGACAGAGGAGACGTCATCGTGGTGACGCTGGGGTACCGTCTGGGACCGCTGGGGTTCCTCAGTACCGGAGACTCCAGCCTGCCTGGTACCATGCTCGCAACCTTTTTCATACCAGGGACCACGATTTATCTAGCATTTGAGCCACAGAGGACCACCATTTGATGGCATTTTAACCCCACAGACCCCAAAACTAAAGATTTATTTTGATTTTGTCCACAATTCCAGGAAACAAAACAGGCAGAGACAGAACAAAAATGACCATTCTTTAACATTCTCTGATTGAATGTTTAGACTTTGGGCTAATTCAGATGATGAATATTTTTAACTCTTGAGAGTGTAAAAATGAAACCAAATGGTCCATTTGGTTTCATTTTTACACTCTCAAAGAGTTAAATCTAAATGAATAAGTTAAAGATTTGCACTGATATTTCAGCCATATATCACGTTGTTATTAATATTAGTGCACTGAAAAGCCGCCCAAGATGGGTTTGTTGATGTTGTTATGGGGCAACGTTAGCACAGGGGCTGGTAGCCCTGATTAAAAAGTGCTTTTACCGTATTTTCCGCACTATAAGGAGCACCTGATTATAAGGCGCAGAGAATAGAAGCTACTACAGTTAACATAGAATAGAATAGACTTTTTTTTTTTTTTTTTTGTCATTGCACACAAAAGTTCACACAAGTGCATACAACGAAATTGCTAGGGAGCTCCCATGTACCCGTAGACACAACAACATACAACGACATCTACACACAGAGAGTAAAGTGCAAGGTGATATTTTAAAGTGCATGATGAATGGAAAAACAGAAAACCAGCATTATTATCACAGACCTGTTAGTGTGTATATGAGGGGGGACAGTCAATGTTCATTTAGCAGTCTGACTGCGTACGGAAAGAAGCTGTTTTTGAGTCTTGAAGTTCTAGCACTGATGGACTGGTATCTCCTCCCTGAGGGGAGAAGATGAAAGAGATGATGTGCAGGGTGTGATTGGTCTTTTATAATACGCTGGGAGAGGCGGCGGAGGCAACGTGAGGTGGAGACAGAGCTGATGGGTGGTAGAGGGGACCCGATGATCCTGCTCGCTGCCTTCACCAGCCCAAAGTCTAACATAGAATAGAAGCTACTGCAGTCGAACGATCCATATATAAGGCGCACTGGATTATAAGGCGCAGGGTGGATTTTTGAGAAAATTAAAGGCTTTTAGGTGCGCCTTATAGTCCGGAAAATACGGTACCTTAAAATGCGGTCCGATATCCCGTCTTATTTTCACAATCCATCCTCTTTGGAGCTGGTCATTGACTGGAAATCGATGAAATGACAATAATTTGCCAGATTCCCGACGTTTGTCGGAGTTGCAGCCCGGAGCGCAGCAGTAGGACATGTTATCCCTATGGGTCGCTATGAGGCGCTTGCCAACCCTCGGAATGCGCATGCGCAAGATGTCAGCGGTGTGAATAAGGTGAATGACACTACTTTCCATGCCATGCTAGTAGACAGGGGCGGATCTAGGCATGGGCATGGGGGGGCAATGCCCCCCTAAATACTCAGTCCCCCCCCCCCCCCCCAACACGAACACGATGCCATGCAAAACAACCCAAGATATTTCAAATTAAAGTGCTTCTATTTAAAATGATTTGAAACAATACTACTGCTACTAACTAACTACAGCTGTGTCACCACTAAACCAACAGCATTTCATTATTGAAAACAGAAAACTCTCTGAGTCAGACCTTTAGCTTTATGCATGCTGCGTGTCTGTTGCAACTCCAACAACAACTGATGTTTTTATTGATGCTTTACTTGACTAATAAAAGTCCTGGAACCGAAAATGGTATGGGGGCGGCTTCATCGCCCGTGGCGCGAAGCGACACAGGCGATCTTGTCCCCCCCCCCAACATGTTCTCTTGCCCCCCCTCTGCTAGTAGACAGCATTTGGTAGGAGAACTGCTTTTCTTGACCAAAGTATTTTTAACAAATGTGTTTATAAATCCATGTTCAGGCTGTTGAGGATACCTCTGTGTTCTGTATGAACAGCAGATCCACAGTATCACAACACTATTAAATATTAGAAGAACTTTAGAACTGACATACCATAGAGCAGGGTTGGGAGGGTTATTTTCCCCAAGGGGCCAAATGAGATACATATAATATTGTGGAGAAGCCAAGACTAAAGGCTGAACTAAAGTCTGTGTGATATTAATTTAGTTTTCAAGATAAAGGTAAGAGTAAGACCAACCATTTTGACACCAGGGACCTCTATTTATTCAGTATTTGAGCCACAGAGGACCACTATTTGATGACATTTTAGCCCCACAGACCCCAAAACTAAAGATTTATTTTGTTTTTCTCCACAATACCAGGGTGGATTTTACAAACAAAACAGGATGACATAGATCAAAAATGACCATTCTTTAACATTCTCTGATTGAATGTGTAGACTTTGGGCTAATTCAGATGATGAATATTTTTAACTCTTGAGAGCGTAAAAATGAAACCAAATGGACCCACAAGGGTCCATTTGGTTTCATTTTTACGCTCTCAAAGAGTTACATCTGGTTAACCAACTTTCCATATTTAACTGGAACTCTTTCAAGGACCACTGGTGGTCCCCGGACCACTGGTTAAAAACCACAGTACCCTTTCAGGGGCCGGTCAGAGTCAGCCAAAGAGCCGCATTTGGCCCCCGGGCCGCATAATGCCCAGGTATACCATAGAGTAAACAAAATGCGCACATCTACTGGGTGCTAAAAAGAACTGCAGATTAGAGATAGAGCCAGCCCACTGCAGACACAAAAAAAGACCTGTTTTATCAATAAAAACAGCTTTTTTTCTGTAGCTGTGGTGTGCAAGCTATCTCTCTTATCTGCTACTCAAACAACCACATTAGAACAAAAACAACTTTGTACCATTTTACTGTGAGAACAGGAGCTCATCTAGGAAACTATTCAAGGCCAACAGTTCAGGACACGTTTATTACAGGTTGATTCAGGACACATGTGTTTTCTTCTGTTTTTTCCTCCTTAGCTAAAATAAATCCAGCGTAAGCCTCCTCCCTGTGGCACTAGTTCTGAGTGGCCCATTATGAGATGATCATGATTTGTGGATTATAGCATATTGTGGTGTCTAGTTCTGTTATGGGTATCTGTGATCATTATGTGTTCTATGGTCTGTGATATGTTTGGTGTGTATGTGGAATGATTGTGTCTATGTTGTAATGTGTTCATGCTAGGCTCTGCTCGGGGGGGGTTGTTGATATCAGAGCTGCGTCTCGGTGCCGAGACACAGAAATCTGAGATATCAAAGGTGATATCAGACCTATGTCTCGTTACATAGATTTGATATCACACGAGCAGAACCACACCGCCATGCTAACATGCAAAAGCTTTGCAATAAATAGTCTATGGTCATGTCAATTAATAATAATCTTTTCCCAGGGAACTACGGCCTCTGGGACCAACACGCTGCCATCTCCTGGGTCCACAGGAACATCCGTGCGTTTGGAGGAGACTCTGACAACATCACAGTGTTTGGAGAGTCTGCTGGAGGAGCTAGTGTCAGCTTCCAGGTCTGTGTCATAGACTCTGTCCCATAGACTCTGTCCCATAGAGTCTGACCCATAGACTCTGTCTCTGACCCATAGACTCTGTCCCATAGAGTCTGTCCCATAGAGTCTGTCCCATAGAGTCTGCTGGAGGAGCTAGTGTCAGCTTCCAGGTCTGTCCCATAGACTCTGTCCCATAGGCTCTGTCCCATAGACTCTGTCCCATAGAGTCTGTCCCATAGAGTCTGCTGGAGGAGCTAGTGTCAGCTTCCAGGTCTGTCCCATAGACTCTGTCCCATAGACTCTGTCCCATAGACTCTGTCCCATAGAGTCTGTCCCATAGACTCTGTCTCATAGACTCTGTCTCATAGACTCTGTCTCATAGACTCTGTCTCATAGACTCTGTCTCATAGACTCTGTCTCATAGACTCTGTCTCATAGACTCTGTCTCATAGACTCTGTCCCATAGAGTCTGCTGGAGGAGCTAGTGTCAGCTTCCAGGTCTGTCCCATAGACTCTGTCCCATAGACTCTGTCCCATAGACTCTGTCTCATAGACTCTGTCTCATAGACTCTGTCTCATAGACTCTGTCTCATAGACTCTGTCCCATAGAGTCTGCTGGAGGAGCTAGTGTCAGCTTCCAGGTCTGTCCCATAGACTCTGTCCCATAGACTCTGTCCCATAGACTCTGTCTCATAGACTCTGTCTCATAGACTCTGTCCCATAGACTCTGTCTCATAGACTCTGTCTCATAGACTCTGTCTCATAGACTCTGTCTCATAGACTCTGTCCCATAGACTCTGTCTCATAGACTCTGTCCCATAGACTCTGTCTCATAGACTCTGTCTCATAGACTCTGTCTCATAGACTCTGTCCCATAGACTCTGTCTCATAGACTCTGTCTCATAGACTCTGTCTCATAGACTCTGTCCCATAGAGTCTGCTGGAGGAGCTAGTGTCAGCTTCCAGGTCTGTCCCATAGACTCTGTCCCATAGACTCTGTCCCATAGACTCTGTCTCATAGACTCTGTCCCATAGACTCTGTCCCATAGACTCTGTCTCATAGACTCTGTCTCATAGACTCTGTCCCATAGACTCTGTCTCATAGACTCTGTCTCATAGACTCTGTCTCATAGACTCTGTCCCATAGACTCTGTCCCATAGAGTCTGCTGGAGGAGCTAGTGTCAGCTTCCAGGTCTGTCTCAGGTCTACACAGCACAATGACACCAGTAACAAGAAGATACAGTGTAGTATGATGATACAGAGACAAATACCATCTAGTTTTATTATAGAGAACTGGTTGTATGCATGTGTGTCACTGTTCCACTGGGTCACGTGGTCCACTCATCTAGACTAAACATTGGCCATATTTTTCACATAATGCAAGAGTAGAGGTTGGGATTCATGTCTCTTTTAGATGAGCCGGATCCCTTTCAGAGAGCTGTTCAAAAAACGGACTAATTTGTACCGTATATTTATAAATTTGCATGAATGTTGGCACCACATTCCATGTTGCTTGACAGCGAGATTCTGTGTGGTTTCATTGACTGATTGAAGTGTTTATTAACAGTTTTCATCAGGGCTGCCCAAAAGGTAGATGGTGATCTACCAGTAGATCACACAGACCATGCAGGTAGATCACATGACAGTCCCCTAAAATGTATAAATCTGTAACTCTTGAGAGGTTTCATTATAACGCTCTAAGAGTTAAACTATATATAAACATCTGAATTACGTAATTTCAAGAGTCCACACAGTTAGAAAATGGAGAATAATTGTTATTTTGACCAACGTTTCGACAGTTCTCCTTCCCAAATGTGGACAAAAACGTGAAAGTTATTAGCTTTGGGTGCGAGAGACTAAATTCATCTTCACAAACTGTCAACACAAACCTCAAATAATGTTTTCAAACATCGTTAATAGCATATACAAGAAAACCTTTCAATTCTCCCCCTCTATTTTTCATTATAAGTGCATTATTCTTAAACACTATAACAGTCAGTAACACCATCACCACTATTTCAAAGCTCAAACTTTCTAGGGGCCTTGAAATGGATTTTCAGTAATGGAACAATCACATTTTTGATGTGTAGATCTTGTTGAGCCGCTCATTTTGAAAGTAGCTCTCAAGTCAAAAAAAAGTGTGGGCACCTCTGGTTTTCATAATTTATATTTGCTAGGTACCACTTTCATAAAATGTGTGTAAATCTGTGATGCGATTTGTTCATTGTGACAAAAAGGAACAGCTCATTAGTGTGAACTGGATCCAATCGTTCATTTCAAAGAGCTGTTCATAATTATGACTTGATTCGTTCACAAACATCACATCATTATGCAGGAGACAGCAAGAGGCCATCGTGTTATTGAAAACGAGCACTTCCAGAACTCTGGCACACTTAGAAAAATCAGCACAGAATTTATTTTTTCTTGTCTGTGTCTTTCTGTCTGTCTGCCTGCCTGCCTGTCTGTCTGTCTGTCTGTCTGTCCATCCTTCCAGACCCTGACTCCTCACAACAAAGGTCTGTTCCGTAGAGCCATCAGTCAGAGTGGAGTGGCTCTGTGTCCCTGGGCTGTCAACAACAACCCTAGGGCTCTGGCAGAGAAGGTACAGGACGGATCCTCCCTCAACCTGTTCTTGTGTAATGCACGCGTTTTGGTGTTTTAGCTGTTGAAAAATAGCAGATCAACAAGCTCATATCGCGCACCGAGTGGCGCGATATGAGCTTGTAGTTCTGCTATTGTTGAAACATTGTGAAAATGTGGTGCAAATCTCTGAAAGCAATATTTGAGAAGCAAACATTTTAACTCAAATCGTTGCATCTGGGGCATATATATATATATATATATATATATATATATATATATATATATATATATATATATATATATATAATATTATATATATATATATATATATATATATATAATATATTATATTATATATATATATATAATAGAGAGAGAGAGAGAGAGAGACAGAGAGAGAGACATCATATATATGTCTTATATTAGGTTTTTATTCATATCATCTATCTGTATTCTCTATCAATTTGATATCTATTACTATTTATTTTGATATCCAGAGCAGTTGGTTTTCAACCGTTTTCATATCAAGGCCTTTCACAGATGTTTAACAATATTTTTTTCTAAAAGGAGTGAAACAGTGTTTACGCACTCCTTTAGTAATACTAGTATTTTATTTATTTGTTATGTACAGTATTTTGTGTTTTTTAATAGATTGCTGTGAAGGTGAACTGTCCTACGGATGCCAACATGGTGTCCTGTCTGAAGATGACCGATCCTGTGGTCATCACTCAGGCCGGAACTCTGGAGGCCAGCGGCTCTCCTGATAGTGAGTAGATCCACCTGTACATCACTAGACCAGGGGTTTTCAACCTTTTTGACTCCAGGGCCCACCATTTATTCAGCATTTGAGCCACTGACCACCATTTGAGGACAGTTTAGCCCCACAGGCCCCAAAACTAAAGATTTCCTTTGCTTTTCTCCATGACCAATAATCTCCTAGCTGTGTAGATTTAGGACTAATTCACATGTGTGGTGCCTGGTGCACTAGGGGCGCCCAAGAGTAGCTACACAATGTGAACCTGCTGCTCGATCCTGATTGGAGGAGAATTCACCCTCCACCTTGGGAACTTTTATTAGCTCCTCTGCTAACGTGGGGGAGGGGGAAACTCCATATATGGTCTGCACACCTTATAATAGAACATTTTAACAGGAAAAAAAGGGTGATATCTGACAAAAGTGAAATCACTTCCCCTACCTTTAAGTCTCAAGGAGTCTAGTTATTTGCACATAATATACGTGAGGGAAACAGCAGGAAACAACATTTGTTAGGAAACAAATCCCCGGTTTGAAGGGTGTTGTCCTGCTTATTACATGGTGGCATAATAGGGGTTTTCAGCATTTGAGTCACGGACCACCAATTGAGGATATTTTTAGAACCATAGACCCCAAAACTAAAGATTTCTTTTGCTTCTGTCCATGACCATTAATCTTCTAGTTGTGTAGATTAGGACTGATTCACATGATGAATATTTTAACTCTTGAGAGTTTAAAAATGAAACCAAATGGACCCGCAAGGGTCCATTTGGTTTCATTTTTACACTCTCAAGAGTTACATCTGGGTAAACAACTTAGCTGGGGACCACCTGGAACCATTTCAAGGACCACTGGTGGTCCCCGGACCACCTGTTGAAAACCCCTGGTTTAATGAATAACTAATAATTGACATAACTATCACACAGCAAGGCTTCTTTTATTTATCTGCAGTTATGTAGGCAGTTATGTTCAGAGCTGACTTGGGGCAAAAAAAAATCCAATGTTCCAATGTGTTATGACAGTGGTTTTCAACTTTTTTCATACCAGGGCCCACTAGTTAGTCTACATTTTAGCCACGGAGGAGGACTAACCATTTGATGTTGAGTTTAGTCTCTCAGATCTAAAACTAAGGATTTTCAAGTTTTTGTCCACAATTTAGCAGAGATAAACTGGAAACATGTTGTTCAAAACAACAGTTCTCCTACATTTTCTAATGGTTGGTTAATTCTTGAAAATTAAGTTGTTTAAAGACGGAGTGCCATACATTTTTTCTACCCTAAAACATGATCATCAGGTATTAATGTTATATGAAAAGTATTTTTTTTTCCCCCAAAAAGTGTACAGTGTTTGTTAAACTGTCATTTTTATGATTCCACCCTACCAGTTCATTAAGTATGCCTGGTTTGCCTGGTGGGTGGTGATGGGTGGAGATCCACCTGAACTGAAGCCACGCCCACAGCTGTAGTTGTATGATAAAGGGGGAGGAGTTAGGGGAGGAGCTAAGCACATGATGTCACTATATTGAAGTTTTTTTCATTGGCACATTTGCCTGGAAAGGTTCAGCCCCCAGGAAGAAACCCTAAATACAAAGGGAAGACATCATTGCACATAAAAAACACACCAAGGGGTCTATTTACATACTGTCACCTCTTAAACATGTACAAAAGTGGAAAAAATACAAAAATCACGGCACCCCCACTTTAAATATATATAATTTAGCTCTTGAGAGCGTGAAATGAAACCAAATGGACCCGCAAGGGTCCATTTGGTTTCATTGCACGCTCTCAGGAGTTACAGATCTATACGGGTCCATTTGGTTACCAACTGTCCATCATTTAGCTGCATGGGGACCACCTGGAATCCTTTCAGGGACCACCTGTTGAAACCCCCTGTGTTCTGATCTTCTTGTCCAGAACCGGTGGTCACCAACCTGGACTTCTCCCCTGTGATTGACGGAGACTTCCTCCCGGACCACCCCTCCAAGCTGTTCCACAACGCAGCCCACCTAGACTACATGGCAGGGGTCAACGACATGGACGGACACCTGTTCACCGGCCTGGATGTCCCCTCTATCAACCAGCCGTTCGCTGACACCCCTGTGTGAGTACTAATGTACTCACACATTTCAATGCTCTACATTTCACTCACCCTACGTTTTAACGGCGGGGGAGGCGGGCGATGATAAAAGCGTCGTCGCCCGACATCCATTATTTCTCTATGGGAGCCGCCAATTCGGGCGACAGCAGCAGAACGGGCGACGTTGGCCGGAAAGACAAAAATTGGTGAGCTTTTCAGCCGAATCGGCCGACGTTTGGCCCAGGGATAACCAATCAGAGCCAAGTGCTGCTTTTTTTGCCCTCGACCCGAAACCATTCGTCACAGTTTGGTTCCTAGTTCCGTCCCACTTCCTCCTCCACCATACTATTTTTTTCAGTGCACCACAGCACCGTTGTTTACGGTACTCATTTTGCATGCCATTCCAAGCGAGAATTTACGGTAATGACCGTCTAAGTTGCTCATATCGGGAGACGTTTTTTAATCCATCCCCGTTGTTAAAACGCAGGGTCAGGGTGAAATGTAGAGCAGAGGGAATCTATGACAAAAATCAAGGTAGATTGAGGTCGAATGTGTTATGGTGTGAAATTCCCCTTTATACTCTAGGCCAGTGTTTTTCAACTTTTTTGATCACAGGGCCCACTATGTATTCATCAATTGAGCAACGGACCACCATTTGATGACATTTTAGCTCCACAGACCCCAAAACTAAAGATTTCTTTTGCTTTTGTCCACAATTCCAGGCTGGATTTGGGGAAAAAAAGGCAAACGTACTATAGATCAAAAATGACCATTAATCTTCTACATCAGGGGTGGCCAACCCGCGGCTTGCGAGCCGCATGCGGCTCTTCAGCTGGTTACATGCGGCTCTTAAGGGGCTTCCACATGAAACCATCAAAAACCTTTTTTTTTTATGCCAGGGCCCACCATTTATTCAGAATGTGAGCCATGGACCACCATTTGATGACATTTTAGCTCCACAGACCCCAAAGCTAAAGATTTTGTTTACTTTTGTCAAAAATTCCAGGCTGGATTTCAGAGAAAACAAAACAGTCAAACATACATTATCTTCTACATTCTCTAGTTGTGTAGACTTGGGTTAAGGTTCAAGGTTCAAGGTTTTTTATTTGTCACTCCAGTGTATGTCAGGACATATACAGGGATGAAATAGCGTTTCCATTTTCCACAGTGCAATAAGACAAGACAGTGTAATAAGACAAAAGTCAGGACAATAGACAGTGCAATAAGACAAAGTCGAGACAATAGACAGTGCAATTAGACAAAGTCGAGACAATAGACAGTGCAATAAGACAATAGTCAAGACAATAGACAGTGCAATAAGACAATAGTCAAGACAATAGACAGTGCAATAAGACAAAGTCGAGAGAATATATAGACGAGACAAACAATAGTGCAGCAGACCAGTAAAGTGTAAACTGTACACCTAACTTGAGGTGAAGGTGCTTAGCTAACCAGGTGTGATAAAGTGGCAGTAGTGTGTAGCTAACAGACAGGACATACACTCAACAAAAATATAAACGCAACACTTTTGTTTTTGCTCCCATTTTTCAGGGGATGGACTTAAAGCCCTAAAATTCTTTCCAGATATACAATATAACCATTTCTCTCAAACACTGTTCACAAATTTGCCTAAATGTGTGATATTGAGCACTTATGCTTTATTAAGATAATCCATCCCACCTCACAGGTGTGCCACATTAAGATGCAGGTGTGACATCATAATTAGTGCACAGGTGTACCCCAGACTCTCCACAATAAAAAGACACCCTGAAATGTGCAATTTTCTTTTGCCTTATTGGGTGTATGGGCCTCCGAACCAGTCAGTATCTGGTGTGACCACCATTTGCCTCATGCAGTGCAATACATCTTCTTCGCGTAGAGTTTATCAGATTGTCAATTGTGGCCTGTGGAATGTTGGTCCACTCCTCTTCAATGGCTATGTCAAGTTGCTGGATATTAGTGGGAACTGGTATGCGCTGTCGAAATGGTAATAATGTGGTAATATTGTGTTATTACCATTTTTACAGTCTGTAACAGTTCCCACTAATATCCAGCAACTTGACATAGCCATTGAAGAGGAGTGGACCAACATTCCACAGGCCACAATTGACAATCTGATAAACTCTAAGCGAAGAAGATGTGTTGCACTGCATGAGGCAAATGGTGGTCACACCAGATACTGACTGGTTCGGAGGCCCATACACCCAATAAGGCAAAAGAAAATTGCACATTTCAGGGTGTCTTTTTGTTGTGGAGAGTCTGGGGTACACCTGTGCACTAATCATGATGTCACACCTGCATCTTAATGTGGCACACCTGTGAGGTGGGATGGATTATCTTAACCCACCGACTGCTGTCCACGCGGGCTCGTGAAGTTCTCTGTCCGTCCCCCCTGCCAATCACGCGGATCAGCCCAATCACGACGATAACCATTTCCCCCATTATATGTTAGATTAAACCCTTGTGCATCCACCCTGTGGATTTCAAAGGTCTACATCAAAGGACAACACCACAGCAGACGATAACAGCACACCATGCACAGACAGAGTAGCCAATTGTATCTAAAAATCAACTGAAATAAAGCCTAACTTGCTGTGCCACCGCACCGCAGCAGCAGCAGGAACAAGAGAGAGAGCAGACGGCTGCGCGCACACACACACACACACACACACACACACACACACACACACACACACACACAACACACACACACACACACACACACACACCCAGTAGTCTGGGGACCACCAGTGGTCCCTGAGAGCATGAGGTCCATTTGGTTTCATTTTGTGATCTCAAGAGTTACAGATCCATAAGGGTCCGTTTGGTTACAAAAGGATCCATCATTTAGCTGGATCTAACTAGCAATCCTCAAAACAATCAGTGCCACCGGCACCATTACAAAAAAAAAAAAAAAAAAAAAAAAACAGCAACCAAGGCTTTTTTTTAACCTTACCTTGTCTCCAAATAACAGGTCAACCACCAAAGATCAGGGAAAAGATCGAAATTAGATCCAAAAGTCAATAAATCCAAGCTCCTTCGGTGTACAGATCCATAAGATCCTGCCCTTCTCCTCGTCTCTCTCTCTCTGTGTTTGTTGTGTGGTTGCATAATGGAAACCCGTGGCTGACACACGTGGCAGGGAGAGCCACGTGGTGAGGCTCTCTCTCTCTCTCTCTCTCTCTCTCTCTCTCTCTCTCTCTCTCTCTCTCTCAAGCAGTGTTGCCAACTGCCAAAATCCGAAATGCACTAGTGACAATTCCAAAATTGTGCAGTTGTTTTCAAGCAAATCACCAGCAAGAAAGCACTAGATTTTTGAACAGGAGTTTTTCCAATCATTTTGGTGCTAGAGGGGGTCTGGAAAAAAAGCTAAATATAGTGTCAAATGTGCCAAGTTGGCAACACTGCCCCAAAGAGGTTCCTACAGTGTTGCCAGGTTGTCGGAGAGAAATAAGTAACCAGGTCTCAAAATAATACTACTTTACACATGAAATAGTTCAAATCCATCAGGCATTGAACCTGGCAGTTCTTCAAGCTCGTTGTGATGTGTTGTGGAAGTAAATGAAAAAAAAAAGTTGTTTATTGAGGTTGGCATGATTTTATTTATAATATTATTTTTTATAATAATATTTTGATGTATTTATATGGTTATGGTATTGTATAGTACATTTTGGTATGGTGCCGTTCAAGTTTAGTACAGTACATCACAGTGTGTGATGTGGATGTGAGTGTGGTATATTTCCCTAACTGTGCTATATCATAAACTGATTTCTGCAAGAAAATGCAGCCACAGAACATCATCTGTGGGGACTACATGAACATGCCATATCTCTAATGAAAGGTTATGATGTCCTCTTGAATACAAAAGAAGAAGCGAGTTTCTAGCATGTACCATTTTGGAGTTATCAGTGATCAAAAACAGATTGATGTGACATAATTCAGTCACTATTGAGTAACAATGCTGCTTTCCAAGGCTGATATTTACATAACGGTAGATGCTATTTCATTCTTTATTTTTTTAGATTCAAGCAGCATCATGAGGTTTAATTTGATATATGGCATGGATATGTAGCAGTAATATTACCTAATGTTAAATGCTAAATAAAACTTTGAATTGAGTTATTGAAAATGGCCTCTGGCCTGCTGCATCATCTGCCATTATAACGCACTGTATTCAATTGCTAATATCTACAAAACAGAACATGTTATCAACTCACTTATTTTTTTCCATGAAAGCAAAGAGATGGAGGAATTTTTTAAGGTATTCCGTGTCTCGAACGGCCCACCATAGATTTTTCCATAATTGTCTAAAAGTCAGGTATTCCTGGCAGTGACACTTACTGTCCCCCTTTCTTGCAGCAGCGGGTGGGTTAACAAAGCAGAAGTGCTCAATATCATACATTTAGGCAGATTTGTGAACAGTGTTTGAGAGAAATGGTTATATTGTATATCTGGAAAGAATTTTAGGGCTTTAAGTCCATCCCCTGAAAAATGGGAGCAAAAACAAAAGTGTTGCGTTTATATTTTTGTTGAGTGTATATTCAACTACTAGAAACTACTACTAGAGACTACAGCATACTACAGCTAGAAACTACAACAAAAAAATCTAAAGCTATATACGAGATTACATAGCTACAACTAAACAAACAACTAAACAAACAACACATAGCTTACTATGAGGTGAGGTATACATGTGCAAGATAGGATAGGATAGGATAGCAGCAGTTAATTCACATGATGAATATTTTCATCATGTGTGCAAAGACTAACTCTTGAGAGTGTAAACATGAAACCAAATGGACCCGCAAGGGTCGATTTGGTTTCATGTTTACACTCTGAAAGAGTTAGTCTTTGCATTGTGCACCTGCACACAAATGCACGTGTCTTATGGCAGGAAGAGGGGAAATCTATTAGGGACAGTGACGGCCGTTGCAGCGGTTTTCTAACCGTTGTGACCGTTTGATGTGGCTCTTTGCAGTAACACGTGGCTCTTAGTCTGTGACCGGTTGGCCACCCCTGTTCTACATTCTCTAGTTGTGTAGACTTGGGCTAGTTCAGATGATGAATATTTTAACTCTTGAGAGTGTAAACATAAATGTTTACAACAAACATAAATGTTTGTTTTTCATGTTTGCGCTTTCAAAGAGTTACATCTGGTTAACCAACTTTCCATCATTTAGCCTGGTGGGGACCACCTGGAATCTTCTCAGGGACCTCTGGTCGTCCTCGGACCACCTGCTCTAGGCTTTTGATGCAAAAACTGGACATTTCTGCCCGTAAACCAAAGTTTGACCCAGTGTTTGTGTTGTGTATGTGTTCCAGAACGGACCTGAAGCGTCTCCTGGCCTCCTACACCCAGCAGAAGGGCCAGGCGGGTCTGGACCAGGCCTACCAGACCTACAGCCTGGGCTGGGGGTCCAAACCCAGCAAGGAGACCGTCAAGAGGACGGTGGTGGAGATCGGAAACCGACTACATCTTCTTGGTCCCCACGCAGGCTGCCCTGTACCGCCACGCTCTCAACGCCACGTAAGAAAACTAACAACACATTTTATACAGTGATGGGCAGTAACTTGCTACAAGTAGCTAAGCTACATATATTAACTACATTTTCCAGTAGCTTGTAGTGTAGCTTACTGCATTTGTTCTGGGGATGGCTTGTAGTGAAGCTACACTACTTGTTTCGAGTAACAAGGAGTGTAGCTTACTACATTTTTCCCTCACACATTTTCGAATTCCGCCCATTTTTAAATGCATAGAAAACCTCTAATATACATCCCAAAACTTGCCACCATCGCCACCTGCCAATATGTGCCATCCCAGGTTCAAACCCACCCCCATATTATTTTAATAGTATGATTATTATTTAGAAGGTTGTACATTAAGTTGAGATTTATATATATGTAGTGTTGATGTAGCAAGCTACCTTCTTCATGTAGCTTATAGTGTAGCTTAGTTACATCTTTTCGAAAGTAACAAGTAGTTGTAGCTTACTACATTTTCCTAGTAACTTGCCCAAATCTGATTTTTATACTAATACTACAAGAAGGACATTGTATTTCTATTAGGGGTGGGACTCGATTAAAATCTTTCTGATCCAATTAATTTGAAGCTTTGTAATTAATTAATCTCAATCAATCACATACTAGGGCATTAACCAAACACGCTTTTTGCTAGTCGAATCGAATTACTTTGGTCGTTGAATAATTGTCGACTAGTCTATAGTGATATATATATATATATATATGTATATATATGTATGTATATATATATATATATATATATATATATATTATATATATATATATATATATATATATATATATATATATATTATATATATTATATATATATATATATATATAATATATATATATATATGTGTATATATATGTATGTATATGTGTATATATAATTTTTTATATTTTATTATATTGTTTTTTAGCCAATAAAATGTGAGATTCTGGACTTCCCGTTGAAACAGTGCATGCCTATTACACTACTGTAACTCAGTTACATTATGGCTCGAGAAATAAGCAATCAACCAACAATTACTACCAAAACCACAGCACACATCCACAATGCCTGCTGCAGAAAATTGAAAAATATATATAAAAAATGAGTATTAGTGAATAACAAATTATATATTAATAGTCGAATAGTGTTTTGTTAGTCGAATAATCGAATAGTCGAATGTTTAGCTAATGCCCTATCACATACTAATATTTAAACCGAGAAGCATTTTTGTATTAATTGTAACAGGTTGGTAGTGTGTCAGTGAGTTTTTCTAAATCCAAACTGTGTCCATACTGTGACATGTTATGTTGAGGGTGAGGGTTAGAGATAGAGTTAGTCATTTTGAACCAATGGGACCACGGGCGTAGACGCGTGCGGAAAAGGGGGACAATTGTAGGGGGGCCCAAAGTCAGGGGGCCCACTGAAAGCTTGCATTAATAAGGTTTTATTTGTGTTGATTATATTATGAAAACTATTTGATCTCAAAGTGCACCAGATCGAAGCATTTTAAAGGAGAATTCCACCCATTTTCAACATTCTAATATGTCATTAGTATACCCTAGAGTAGCCTCGACACCCAGGCTTTCATTTTTCGTCCGCCTTGCGCGAAAACGGAAAGCCTGGACTAACGCGCGTTGGAAAGTGGCCTTGAGGGGCGTGTCAACCTTCCGGGGTGGGCGTCGCTCTAAATGATGTGACGTAGAACAGCAGTGGACGGGCGTGGGAGGGGCCGGAGATGACGACACGTTTGTGAGATCAAATCAGAGCGCAGCACTTCCGCCGTGGGTATCCCACGACACCCCCGCCCCCCAAGGCCAAAATCATTGAGGGCTAGACCAGGCTAACCCTAGAGGGGCTGGTTGGACATGATAAAAAAACGTTTCCCTGTGTTTCCTGGAAATGGAGGTCTGAAGAAAAACCACAAAAACATGATGAAAACATCTTGATGACATCATCAAGATGTATTTCACAATGTTAATGGATTTCTTTAGACACTTCTTTTTTTCTGAGAGCGTACAAATGGAACCAAATGAACCCGTTAGGGTTCATTTGGTTGCATTTGTACGCTCTCAGAAAAAATGTTGAAAATGGGTGAAATTCCCCTTTGACATCACCGGGAAAGGGGGGCCCATGTGGAAAAGCTTTGCAGGGGGCCCAGAATTGCTAGCTACGCCTCTGAATGGGAGGATAAAACAGTGGGAGTTTGGATCAATGTCAGTCCTTATTGGTTCCCCTGATTGGTTTCTTCTTCCATTGTGTGCAGCAGTATGATCGGCACACCTGAAATTCATCCAGTGAAAAATGTTCTGTGGTGCAAAATCTATGTGCGATTAAAATGAGTTCATTTTTCTGAAATTGCGTTATTTTTCTGTAATTAAAGGAGAATTCTACCCGTTTTCAACATTTTCTCTGAGAGCGTACAAATGCAACCATTCCATTTGTACGCTCTCAGAAAAAAAGAAGCGTCTAAAAGAAATCCATTAACATGGTGAAAATACATCTTGATGATGTCAAGATGTTTCACCATGTTAGTGGTTTTCTTCAGACCTCCATTTCTTGGGAACACAGAATGGGGAAACTTTTTTTTTTTATCATGTCCACCCAACACATATTAGACATATTAGAATGTTGAAAATGGGTGGACTTCTCCTTTAATTAATCTCAATTACCGTAATTTCTGGACTATAAGCTGCACCTGACTATAAGCCGCGCCAGACAACAAGCTTCATGTTAGAGCAGTGGTTTTCAACCTTTTTGATCCCAGGGCATTATTTATTCAGCATTTGAGCTACAGACCACTATTTGGTTTTGTCCACAATTCCAGGATGGATTTTCGCAAACAAAACAGGCAAAACATAGAGATCAAAATGACCTTGACGTATTAATTTAGTGGTGCTAATTTAGATGGTGAATATCATAACTCTTGAAACCAAATGGACGCTAGCGGGACCATTTGGTTTCATTTTTACACTCTCAATTCAATTCAATTCAATTCAATTTTATTTGAGTGTCAAATCACAACAGGTTGTCTCAAGACACTTTACAAAAGAGAAAAGAAGAGAGGGGAACCGACAAAGATCCTCCCAGAGCAAGCAAAGGTTGCAACGGTGGTAACGAAAAACTCCCCTAAGGGAAGAAACGTCAGGCAGAACCTGACTCTGGGGTGGGCGGCCATCTGCCTTGACCGTGTCGGGGGGGAGAAGAAGAGGAGGAAGAGAAGAAGAGGGGTGGGGAGAGGGGGTGGGGGGAGGAGAGGGGAGGAAGGGACAGAGAGAGAGATGAACACGAAAACAAGTAGTGACAGTAGACAGTGCAGTAATGTAGTATGGCGGTATGGTAGAACATTTTGGTTATATAATTCAGGATGGGTTGGTGGTATGTAGTTTAAAGTTCATAGGGGCAGTTCATGGTCGTTATCGACGATGAGGCTTGGTCCACGGTGGTCCCACAGTGGTCCACAGTGAGGATGTTGGTGGGCGTCGTGGAGGGTCCTGGTCTTGTCAGGGCACCTGGTAGTCTGATGGCGGTCCACAGTAGGGTTCTATGGATCTGCGTGGTAGAGGACAAGAGAGACTCCGGGGAATGGCTCCCCGGATGCAGTGTTAGTGACAGGACATACTGGGGCCAGGATGTGTAAATAACGGACCACTCCATCAGTAGCATGACAGACCACCCAGCCATCAGCCGGTGCGTTTGTGACAGGCACACACTAGCCATAGGCTTTTTCAAAAAGAAAGGTTTTTAGTCTGGTTTTGAAGGTACAGAGCGAGTCGGCCCCACGGACCGAAACCGGCAGAAGGTTCCACAGACGGGGTGCCTGTGACCTAAACGCTCTACCTCCTACTGTAGATTTTTGTATTTTTGGGACAGCGAGCATATCTGCATACTGTGAACGCAAGGGCGTTCTATTCGGTTTGTATGGGTCTATGAGTTCTTTCAGATATTGCGGTGCCTGACCATTTAGGGCTTTGTAGGTAAGAAGGAGGATTTTGAACTCTATTCTAAATTTAACCGGGAGCCAATGCAGAGAGGCCAGTGAAGGAGTGATATGTTCTCTTTTCTTGGTTCCTGTCAGCACGCGTGCCGCTGCATTTTGGACTAGCTGGAGGCTTTTTAGGGATTTATTTGAACAACCCGACAGTAGCGAGTTGCAATAGTCCAGCCTTGAGGTAACAAATGCATGGACAAGTTTTTCTGCATCATTTTGGGACAGGATGTGTCTGACTTTTGCGATATTACGCAAGTGGAAGAAAGCGTTTTTTGATACTTGTTTGATATGGGAATTAAATGTCAAATCTTGGTCGAAGATGACTCCCAGATTCCTCACAGTGGCCTTGGGGGCCAAAGTGAAGCCATCCAGGTTGAAGTCATCGTCGGCCAGTTTGTCTCTGAGGGGCTTAGGCCCGGTTACAATTACTTCAGTTTTGTCAGAGTTGAGAAGCAGGTAATTACGGGTCATCCAACTCTTTATGTCTTTCAGGCATGAGTGTAGTTTGGCCAGTTGGTCCGTTTCATTTGGTTTCATGGAGAGGTATAGTTGAGTATCATCTGCGTAGCAATGGAAATTTATAGAGTGTTCCCTGATGATGTTACCAAGAGGGAGCATATACAGGGAAAACAATGTTGGTCCTAGCACGGAGCCTTGGGGAACGCCATATTTGACCTTTTCACGCATTGAGGAGTTGTCATTGACACATACAAACTGAACTCGGTCTGACAGATAGGACTCAAACCATTTCAGCGCGACACCTTTTATGCCGACCAAATGCTCCAGTCTCTGTAACAGGATGCCATGGTCGATAGTGTCGAACGCAGCACTAAGGTCCAGTAGCACCAGTACAGAGGGGAGGTTGTTATCTGCTGCAGTCAGGAGGTCATTTGTGACTCTCAGCAATGCTGTCTCAGTGCTATGATTTGCTCTGAAACCTGACTGAAAGCTTTCAAATATATTGTTATCCTGTAGAAAGTCACATAATTGTTTGGCAACTGCTTTTTCAAGAATTTTAGAGAGAAATGGAAGGTTTGAGATGGGTCTATAGTTGGCGAGAATGCCTGGGTCAAGATTGGGTTTTTTCAGTAGTGGTTTTATTACCGCTACCTTAAACGTTTGTGGCACATAGCCTGTTACGAGGGACAAATTGATCATATTAAGCATGGAAGTGCCAACCGAAGGTAGGACTTCTTTTAGTAACCTGGTTGGGACTGGGTCCAGGAGGCAGGTTGTTGATTTAGAGGAGGAAACCGTTGAAATGAGATCGGAGAGCTCGATTGGGTAAAAATTATCGAGCAATATACTTGAGCGTGTAGTAATCTCTGAGACTACCGCACTTGAGAAGGGTAATTGGTTGTCGATTTGATCTCTGATGGTTTCAATTTTGCCATTGAAGAAGCTCATGAAATCGTTACTATTAAGGGTTGGTGGAATGCGTGGTTCAATAGATTCAGGGCTTTTTGTTAGCCTGGCAAGCGTATCAAAGAGGAACTTAGGATTGTTTTTATGTTCCTCTATTAAAGATGAGTAGTATTTGGTTCTTGCACTGTTGAGTGCCTTTTTGTATATTTTTTGACTATTTTGCCAGGCTATACGCGTTTCCTCAGATTTAGTTGAGCGCCATGTATTCTCCAGTCGACGCGATGCTTGCTTGAGAACTTTGGTTTCAGAGCTGTACCACGGAGCCAGCCTTTGTTGTCTTACTACCTTCTTTTTGAGAGGGGCGACAGAATCAAGGGTCACTTGGAATGAATCAGTGACATTTTCGACGAGGTGATCGATTTGAGTTGGGCTATAGGTATGAGCGTCCTCTATTACATTCAGGTACACTGGATTGATGGTTGAGGATATTTTTTCCTTGAATTTGTTTACAGCGTTTTCCGATAGACTTCTACCAAGGATTTTTTTCTCCAGTGGTGAGAAGTCAGTCAGTGTGAAGTCAAAGGTTATCAGATAATGATCGGAGAGGTCACGGTTTTGTGGTAATACCGCAAGATTTTCGATCATGATACCATAGACCAGAACGAGGTCGAGGGTATGATTGAAAATATGGGTAGGTTTATCCACACACTGGGAAAAACCTATTGAGTCGATTATTGAGTTGAATGCTCTATTTAGACTATCATTTCGATTTCGGAATGGATATTCAGATCTCCAATGAGGATGATTTTATTAGTTTCAAGGACGAGATTTGACAGGAATTCAGAGAATTCAGTCAAAAATTGTGTGTAAGCGCCCGGAGGGCGATACACTGTGATGAATAAAAGAGGTTGTATAGATTTCCAATTTGGTGTGAGAAGGCAAGAGTAAGACTTTCAAAGGATTGGTAGGTGGCCCTGGCCCGAGGACTAATTGTTAGGCTGGAGTTGAAGATGGCTGCGACGCCACCTCCAGATTTACCATTATCTCTGGGTATGTGGGCATTTGTGTGACTTGGTGGCGTGGCTGTGTTTAAGCTGACATAGTCTTGCTCACCCAGCCACGTTTCAGTCAGACAAAAAAAGGTCAAGGGAGTTGTCTGATATGATTTCATTCACCAATGTTCCTTTTTTATGTAGGGATCTGATATTGAGTAGTCCACATTTGATTTTCGTATTTTGTGGGAGGATGGGGTTGATTTTTATTTGTATCAAGTTTCTATGAACAGCACCAATTTGTTTCGATTTTGGTTTATTTAGCCTTGGTTGAACAGTTTGTATAGTTGTAATTTGGTGGGTGGGTGGCTGCACTAGGGGAAGCACAGGGTAGAGTGTAGGACCGCAACCCTGCTTTCTGGTCTCAACTCTGGGTTGTCATGCTTTATTTATAGATTTTGTCCATGTTTCTAGAGATGAGCCTCGCACCGTCCCAAGTTGGATGTATGCCGTCTCTCCTATCAGACCAGTTTTCCCCTCAAAGCTTTGCCAATGATTTTATAAAGCCCACGTTATTATCTGGACACCACCTAGACAACCAGCGGTTGAATTGACTCATACGGCTATACATGTCATTGTTGATCATGTTTGGCAGGGGGCCAGAGAAAATTACGGAGTCCGACATTGTCTTTGCGTATGTGCACACGGACTCAATATTGATCTTTGTGATCTCGATTGCCGAAGTCGAGTGTCGTTGCCACCGCAATGAATTACGATTTTATCATAGCGTTTGTGTTTGCCTTTAGCCATAAGTTTTAAGCATGATTCGATGTCGCCCGCTCTGGCCCCGGGATGCAAGTGATTGTGGTCCCTGGCGTCTCTAACTTCACGTTTCTTACTATAGAACTACCAATGACCAGAGTTGTAGTCTTGACTGTCTTGGCGACCCGCGGCCGTTTGTATGGCGAGTCGACAGACTCACTGTCACTAATGGGTGTAGCAGTGAGTGGGGAAAAGCTGTTTGAAACGTGGAGTGGTTGGTGTCCCGTGTGCTTATGTGTATGACTACGCTTCCTTCTAGTAACAGTCACCCAGCCGCCGTCACGATCTGATTCGTGGGGACCCCGATCAGCCGCGGTCCGCGGCTGACGGTGGCGTCCCTGTGTCTGGGTGCGAGCGGCGGGCGAGCCAGCCGAACTAGCCGCACCACCGCTAGCACTTTTAACCAGAGCCTCCAGCTCGATCAGCCTCGACGTTAGCACAGAGATCGCATTGCATTTGTTACACAGACCCATCGCTCCAAAAGCAGTGGGTCGTAACTATGCATGCGGCACCTGATGCACACGATAGGGCTAGAGCGAGAGGGGGGCTCGGGAGGGGATGCAGCCGCTGCCATCGCAGCCCGGTACTAGCAGTAGCAGTAGCCCGCTAAGCCGGTGCCACTGTTAGGTGGCTAGGCTATCAAGCCAAAACAGCCAACGGGGAGTCGGCAAGTTCGTCGGACAACCCGCCCGAGCAGTGATGAGGCAGGCGGCTACAGTAGTCTCGGAATCTACTGAACCACAACAACACAACACAACAGCGTATGTCCGGAATCACAGCAGCACAACACACAGCGTTTGTCCGTGCAGCTAGCGACAGAGCGACCGTCTGGCAGAGTGTACAGACAACACAGGAAGTGACGTAACAGGCTTACCGTCTGTGAGGAGGAGGTTCCAATTCTCTCTCTCTATCTCAAAGAGTTACATCTGGTTAACCAACTTTCCATCATTTAGTCTAGAAGCCCCACCTGGAACCCTCTCAGGGACCACCTGTTAAAAAAACACCTGTAAAAATCCATAGATTGGCCGCACTGTTGTATAAGCCGCAGGGTCAAAAGCATGTGAAAAAAAGTAGCCGTTTATAGTCCGAAAATTACGGTAGTCAGTTAAAGTCCCAGCCCTAATAGACCATAATGAACACAGAATCACTTCTCCTACTTCTGGCACCGTCTTCATTGATGTGGAAATGGAGCCCTTCAGTGATGTCACAGAGCCTTTTCCCAGAAGAGAATTCCCTGTTCATAGAGTTTTCAAAAAGTATGTATATAAAGACAATTACGCTGCAGTACAAAGCCAACCCGAGTTGTAACAAACCATGACAACAAACGCAATGTTTTGGAGCCATCAAATGATAAGTAAGACGAAAAATGTCGGGATAGGACACTTTTTGTTTAGTTTTTCTTCTTATAAATTATTTGATCAGCCCAAAACATTGTTTATTGTCCACTTGGGTCTGAGTTTGAACTGTTGCCCTCAGGTCGTCGATTACAAAGATTACGATTACAAAGACCAGCCGGTTCAAACTATCCCTCATCCCTGCTGCTATTCAGCTGCTGAATAACAAATAGCACTTATGCCTCTTTTGAACATTTGCCATTTATTTATAATAGTGAATTATCATGACTCTACGTTCTAGTTTCTAGTATACTAGTTGTTATTGTTAGCTTTTGTTTGTGTATGTAGTTATGTAGCAGAATCTAGTTTACTTGAATGTTTCATGAAGATTTCGTAAACCATGTTTTTTTCTGCTCTATGAACCCTATGGAACATAAAAAAGTGGTTTACATTTTTTATTTTTGCCCAGAAAATATAATCATACTTTAACCCTTTAAAGCCTGAACCATGAAGGACAAGTCAGAAAATTCCACATTTTTGAAATTGAACTCTTTTTAGGTCATAAAAGAAAATTTAAAAAAAAGTTTTTTCAAAAAACATGTATTTATATGTTATTTTTATTGTATCATAAATGATACATCGGGTCTTAACAACTTAGTACTCAGTATTAGAGTACACTGTACTCACTGTACTCAGTGTAGTCTCCACAGAGTACACTGTACTCACTGTGTTCAGTGTAGTGTCCATAGAGTACACAGTAGTCACTGTACTCAGTGTAGAGTCCATAGAGTACACTGCACTCACTATACTCACTGTACTCGGTGTAATGTCCATAGAGTACACTGTACTCACTGTACTCACTGTACTCTGTGTAATGTACATGGATTACACTGTACCCACTGTACTCAGTGTATTGTACATGGATTACACTGTACTCACTGTAGTCATTGTATTGTCTATAGAGTACACTGTACTCACTGTACTCACTGTAGTATCCATAGAGTATACTGTACTCACTGTACGTAGTACTTATGTAGTACTCTATTCAGGTCAGTGAGGTCAGGCATTTGGGGTTTGGGGTTCAACATTTAGAATTTGAGTAAAGATGTTCTCTATTACACATGCATAACAACATTGAATGCCCAGCATGTTTGATTGATAGAAAAATAATAAGAAGAATGAAAGTTGTGTAGAGCATAATAGATATTCCCATAGGCTGTGCAATGACTAAAGCCTGTAGTATCATATATGATACATCATTATATGGTACTAAAAACCTGTAGTATCATATATGATACATACTTTTCAGACGTGGTAAACAACAAACTAAAATGATATTTTTTGAGAATTACTAAGTTCAATCACGTTATGCAACCCTTATTTCAAAATATCAGTAAAGATATACAAGGAAAACTCACCAAAATGCCCTCAAAACCAAAATGTTTGGACAGTGGCTTCTGCTGTTGCAAATTAGATGGAGGCAGCCATTTTGGGTCATACCATCTGAGGCTCTGTATCTACTTGCAGTGCAAATGGTATGGTCCATGCGGGGCAGGGGACGTATCAGATATGATACAACAGCTTTTTGAACCAAGTAGTGGTTACACTGAACCATGAGCCAGCTGAAGAATTGGTGTATCATATATGATACCAACGGCGTTATAGGGTTAAGATATGATTTTCTAAAAAATGTAAACCACTTTTTTATGTTCCATAGGGTTCATAGAACAGAAAAAAACATGGTTTACAAAAACCTTCACGAAACGTTCACATAAATACACCATGACATGCACTATGTTGTATGTTTATTGTCTCCTATTGTGTTTTTTTTTTTCTACTCTTACTGCTGCAAATCAATTTGAACCTTGAACCTTGATTTTATGGGGTCAGTTGAGTTGTTAGGGAACATGTCACCAGTTTGTCAGTTGTTTCCCCCTCTCACCCTGTCCTCAGGTCCAGTCGTACGTACTCCTACCTGTTCTCGGAGCCCAACCGCATGGCGGGCGCCCTGCGCCCGTACCCCAGCTGGATGGGAGCCGACCATGCTGACGACCTCCAGTACGTGTTCGGGAAGCCGTTCAGCACGCCGCTGGGCTACTGGCCCAGCCACCGCGACCTCTCCAAATACGTCATCCACTACTGGACCAACTTCGCCAAGACTGGGTATACCGTACAACTAATAGCAGGGGCAGATCTAGGCATGGGCATGGGCGGGGGGGGGGGGGGGGGGGGGGGGGGGGCAATGCCCCCCTAAATACCCAGTCTGCCCCCCAAAACACGATACCATGCAAAACAACCCAAGATATTTCAAATTAAAGTGCCTATATTTAAAATAATGTGAAACACTACTACTGCTACTAACTAACTACAGCTGTGTCACCACTAAACCAACAGCATTTCATCATTGAAAACAGAAAACTCTCTGAGTCAGACCTTTAGCTTTATGCATGCTGCGTGTCTGTTGCAACTTCAACAACAACTGATGTTATTTTGATGCTTTACTTGACTAATAAAAGTCCTGTAACCGAAAATGGTATGGGTGCGGCTTCATCGCCCGTGGCGCGAAGCCGCCCCCATAGCATTTTCTCTTGCCCCTCCAACATGTTCTCTTGCCCCCCCCCCACATGTTACATCCGCCCCTGACTAATAGCAACACCAGCAACACACAGGGTTCCACACTAAACAGGGGCATCGTCCTTAGTGCGGAGGTATTCAACATTTTTGACACCAGGGTCCACTATTTATTCGGCATTTGAGCCATGGAGGACCACCATTTGACGACATTTCACCTCCACAGACCCCAAAACCAGCTGGATTTGGGGAAACAAAACAGTCAAACATACAGATCAAAATGACCATTAATCTTCTACATTCTCTAGTTGTGTGAGCTTGAGTTAATTCACATGAGGAATATTTTAACTCTTGAGAGTGCAAACATGAAACCAAATGGACCCGCAAGGGTCCATTTGGTTTCATGTTTACACTACCAATTGTCCATCATTTAGCCTGAGGGCCACCTGGAATCCTCTCAGGGACCACTGGTGGTCCCCAGACCACTGGTTGAAAACCCCTGCCTCAGTGAAATGGAACATACGGACATTTTATTTTGTAACTTCATCTTTAGGTATGCCCATAAATTAACTCTCACTTTGAAAAAAACCCTTTTGGTCATTTTATGGTCTACTCAGTCTCATGTGAACACCCCAGACAGTTTATAAGATAGATAAGATGATGGTTTGTTTTCAATTCATCTATTATGGTTAAAATGGAGTTAGGGAGGGGGTGGGCAGCTAAAATGACATCAAATATCTAAATACTGAATGGAGTAACTCCTAAACTGTCTGGTGTGTTCACATGAGGCTGAGTAGACCATAAAATGTGAAATATCCCTTAAAGTTACATACGTACGGTACATTGCTTCACTACATGCCGATAACACTAGATTGGTACTCAGGGAAGGATTATCCAACGGGTAGGTTGGGCCCAGGGGTCCCTGAGCTAGGGGGGGTCCCTGAGCTCACGTGATCGCTAAGAGGCTCAAGCTCAAAAAAGGGGTGACAGTGAATAACAGTGACGCACAGGGCCCTTGCCATTGTTATTAACAGTGGGTTTATTAAGTAATTTCCGGATTATAATCCGCACCTGAATATAAGCCGCTCCAGCTAAATTTGGGGCAAAACACTGTTTTTTTTCCTCGTATAAGCCGCACCAGGCTTATAGTCAGGCGCTTCATGTTAGCAACTTTTTCACAATGTAACAACATCTTCACCCCACAGACCCCAAAGCTAAAGATTTCTTTTGGTTTTGTTCACAATTCAAAGGATGGATTTTCGCAAACAAAAGAGGCAAAACATCAAAATTAGACCCAAATGAACATGGCTTATGACTTATTAATTAAATGGTGATAATTTAGATGGGGAATATCATAAACTCTTGAGAGAGTAAACATGAAACCAAATGGACCCTAGCGGGTCCATTAGGTTTCATGTTTCATTTACACTCATGTTTCATTTACACTCTCAAAGAGTTACATCTGGTTAACCAACTTTCTATCATTTAGTCTGCAGAGCCTCACCTGGAACCTGGAAAATCCATAGATTGGCCGCACCGTTGTATAAGCCGCAGGGTCAAAAGCATGTGAAAAAAGTAGCGGCTTATAGTCCGGAAATTACGGTATATGGGGCTTTGGCTGGCAGCAGGGCATCATTTCTTGATCCGTCTATGTTGGTACTGTATTTACAGTGATGGGCAGGTTACTGGGAAAATGTAGTAAGCCACACTACTTCTTACTCTCGAAAAAAATGTAGCTAAGCTACACTACAAGCTATCCCTAGAAAATTGTAGCAAGCCACACTACAAGCTACACGACAAAGTAGCTTGATGTAGGTTGCTACATCAACACTACATGTATATAAATATACATCTCAACTTAATGTACAATTTTCTAAATAAATAATATAAATAAAAATCATAATAATAATAATAAAAATCTAGGGGTGGGTTTGAACATAGGATGGTGGCATGTCCAAGTTTTGGGATGTATATTAGAGGTTTTCTACCCATTAAAAATGGGCAGAATTTGTAAATGTGTGTGAAGATGTAGTAAGCTACTTTCCTTGTTACTCGAAACAATTAGTGTAGCTTCACTACAAGCTATTTCCAGGACAAATGTAGTAAGCTACACTACAAGCTACGGAAAAATGTAGTTAAGCTATGTAGCTTAGCTACTTGTAACAAGTTACTGCCACCACTGTGTATTTTATTTGTTTGTTCCAAGCCTTTTATGTATTTTTTTTTACTTCCCACTCCCCCTGTGTCCTATATCCACAGAGACCCCAACAAAGGGCTCCGCGTACCGGGTGACCTGGCCACAGTTTGACAGCACCACCCAGCAGTATCTGGACATCAACGCCAACATGAACCGCAACTCCGTCAAGCAGCAGCTGAGGCTGCGCTACGTCCACTTCTGGACAGACATCCTGCCCAACCTCCCATAAATACCTGTTAACCAGGGGCGGATCTAGGCATGGGCATGGGGGGGAGGCAATGCCTCCCTAAATGCCCAGTCTGCCCCCACCAAACATGATGTCATGCAAAACAACCCAAGATATTTCCAATTAAAGTGCTTGTGATTGAAATGATTTGAAACACTACTACTGCTGCTAACTATCTACAGCTGTGTCCACCAATAAACAGCTTTTCATAATTGAAAACAGAAAACTCTCTGAGTCAGACCTTTAGCTTTATGCATGCTGCGTGTCTGTTGCAACTTCAACAACAACTGATGTTATTATTGATGCTTTACTTGACTAATAAAAGTCCTGTAACTGAAAATGGTATGGGGGCGGCTTCATGAAGACCCATACCATTTTCCCCTGCCCCAACACCCCCACCCCCAATTGGGAAAATGTTACATCCGCCCCTGCTGTCAATCATCGCCTACTGTCTGGTTCACCATCATCATCATCATGAGTGACAAAATAAAGTTTAAAAACATTTATTTCTGGTCCGTTTTTATCTAATCTCTGTCATGCAGCAGGTTGTGGGAATCTGACCGTCTGTTTTTTATTATCATGTGAACTTGTTGGAGGTCATCATGGTGCTTTGATCTTCACACAGGGTGGGATTGACCACTGGGCGTACAGGGAGGTCTCCCGGTGGGCCACGACCCGTAGGGGGCCGCTGGTATCACGCTATGATTAAAATCAACCTTTTATGATCCCAGGGCCCACTATTCATTCAGAATTTTGAGCCACGGACCACCATTTGATGACATTTTAGCCCCAACAGACCCTAAAACTAAAGATTTATTTTGCTTTTTGGTCCACAATTCCAGGCTGGATTTGGGAAACAAAACAGTCTAACATACAGATCAAAATGACAATTAATCTTCTACATTTTGCAATTAGACTTGGGCCAATTTAGATGAATGTTTTTAACTCTTGAGAGTGTTAACATGAAACATGAAGAGTCATCAAACATCATCGGTTTAGGCCAAATCACGCTAAAAATGTCCAGGCCGATTTTCTCGCCCAGTCCACCACTGTCTTCACAGCAGATGCACAAAACCCTGCATCGTCTTTTTTTTTTTTTTTTTTTTTAAGGGATTGTGACATTAAAAAATATATATATTTATTTTAGGTTTCTCATGCTCAACTGCAATAAAAACTTTTTCACATTATTATTATTTTTTTAATTTGTTTATTGAAGTCTGAGAAGTGTCATGGTTTTCAGTTCATTGAGGAAAAAAAACAATTCATTTTTTTTCTCCCGTCAACATACCAGTGGAGCAATACACATTTTTTTCCTCCACGTTATCATCCCCTACCCCCCACCCCCATCCAGAAGTATTGGTGTCAATAAACGTAGCCATATCAATACACACAGAGGGTTTTACATAACAGAAATACAATCATACAAAAAAAAGTAATAACATATCAAACTTCTTCACATTCTGCTGTTTTGTGGTTTGGTTTGGGGTTTTCTGGCCCTGAGTGGAGGAAAAAAAAATGTTAACATGGTGAAAATACATCTTGATGATGTCATCAAGACGTTTCACCATGTTAGTGGTTTTCTTCAGACCTCCATTTCTTGGAAACACAGAATGGGGGAACTTTTATTTAATCATGTCCACCCAGCACGTCTAGGGTATACAAATGACATATTAGAATGTTGGAAAATGGGTGGACTTCCCCTTTAACTAACTCAGTTTTTTTTTTTTTTTTTTTCCCTCAGATTTGCTGTAGTTGTACTTGAATTGTACTGTAATTCTCCAAGCTGTTATCAGTTTTGTAGCAGTGTGGACTTACTTGACCTGTAACTAATTTCTGTTAATAAAAATGTAATTCATTGGAAAACCGACGTTTTGCTGCCATCTGGTGGACACTAGCAGACACCGCATGTGTCAGAAGATGCAGATGAGATCTATGAGGTCCTCATAGATATTATCTGTATCTTCTGACCCATCAATGTCGCAACTCTGACACTAGATTCCTCATATGAGGAATCTAGTGTCAGAGTTGCGACATTGCTGGGTCAGAAAGTGAGTCGCTGCATCATGCAGCCTGAATAGGGAAAAACTGGAGTTGGAAAATACATTGTTTTCAACGAGGAAGGGCGAACTTTTTTTTATCATGTCCACCCAACACCTCTAGTGCAGGGGTTTTCAACAGGTGGTCGGGGGACCACCAGTGGTCCCTGAGAGGGTTCCAGGTGGTCCCCAGCTAAGTTGTTTTAACCAAATGTAACTCTTGAGAGTGTAAAAATGAACCAAATGGACCCTTGCGGGTCCATTTGGTTTCATTTTTACACTCTCAAGAGTTAAAATATTCATCATATGAATTAGCCCATTAGTCTACACAACTAGAAGATTAATGGTCATGGACAGAAGCAAAGGAAATCTTTGGGGTCTGTGGGGCTAAAATGTCCTCAAATGGTGGTCCGTGGCTCAAATGCTGAATAAATGGTGGTCCCTGGGATGAAAAAGGTTGAAAACCAGTGGTCTAGGGTATACTAATGACATATTAGAATGTTGAAAATGGGTGGACATCCCCTTTAACTAGTGTATCCAAACCAAGCCGACGTCTTGCTGCCATCTGTTGTCCACTAGCAGACACTGCATGTGTCAGAAGATGCAGATGAGATCTATGAGGAATCTTGTGTCAGAGTTGCGACATTGCTGGGTCAGAAAGTGAGTTGCTGCATCATGCAGCCTGAATAGGGACAAACTGGAGTTGGAAATACATTGTTTTCAACGAGGAAGGGCGACGAAAATAAGAGACAACTGTTTTAAAGTATCGTAGAGTACCGACTAAAGTTTCTATAGCCTAATGTTTATGTTGTAGTATTAGGTGTATTAATTTAAATCTCCTTTCCTCTCATCTCTGTCAATAAAAATGTCATTCATTCATTCATTCCATGGGAGTGAATGGAGATGTCGTCACTCTGTCTATACTCTGAGGCTCTGACTCTGACGGACCAATCACGGACGGACCTTCATGTGACGTAGCTGAACAGACCGGATGTGGTGGGCGGGGCTTTGGGGGTTTAAAAGTAGACCGCGCATGCGCATAGCGGTGTGTTTGGACCATGTGCTGTTGGAGGTGAGTCTGAAAACACTTGGTTTTATTTATTGTTAAAGATTATGTTGTTAAAACTTTAGAGTTGTTGTTACTGTTGGTTGTTTACTGTGATAGAAGATGGACAACAGTATGTGGAATAAGTTGTCCTTTTTGAGAAGCAAACAAACACAAACTAAACTAAATTGTTCCACACATTAGGTGTAAAATATATTACATTAACTAAACTACTTTTATACTATATTACAGTTATTTGTAAACTTTAAACTGCTACTCTGGATGATTACAAAACATACACTGGTAGTCTAGACTGTCATTTACCACACCATACAGCCACACATTGTGAGCTTGTAGATCTGCCCTTCTTCAAAAGGGACATTTTGTAGAGCCTACTTTGGCTCCCTTAAAAAAGGAGAAAAAAAAAACATTTTGAACTGAAAAATATCAGCTCTACAAGCCCATACTGTGCTTTTTTTCTTCAAAAGTTAATGTTAATGATTCCAATAGCTAATAAGCTAATGAGTTGATGCTAACATTTTCAATGGCTAATGGTTCTGCGAGCTAAATGTTAATGTTTTTTTGCTTTGAATAGCTAAAGCCAATGCTAATGTTTTCACTAAAGATATCTAATGGCAATGCTTTGCTAGCTAATGCTTTCACTAGCTAATGCTAATGTTAATGCTAATGGTTCCTGCTAAAAGGGTTGACTGCATTTGAACTCATTTCTGGTGTTCAGCATTTGTTAGCTTTAGGTGTCGAAAGCATTTGCTATTGACAATATTGGGGTTAGCTTTAGCTATTTCAAGCATTAGCCATTGAAAGTATTACATTTATCTGGGAAAAGTGCAATGCTACAATTTCTTGCAATTCTACAATCTGTATAAAATTCTGGAGTCAGAATGTGACGTTGGTTTGTTATGTTTTGCAGGTTGATCATGTGACCTTGGATGATCCTGTCTGATACTCCAGCCTCTGTTCAACCTGAGCGACAGAATGCTCCTCTACGGTATGTACATGATTAAATTATTACTCTACAATAGGGCTGTGTCACCATTGGTCTACAGTAGAGCTGCCCACACTTTTTTGACTTGAGAGCTATTTTCAAAATGAGCGTCTCAACAAGATCTACACATCAAAAATGTGTTTGTTCCACTCCTGAAAATCCATTTCAAGGCCCCCTAGAAAGTTTGAGCTTTGAAATAGTGGTGATGGTGTTACTTACTGTTATAGAGATGCGCAGTGACGTCACCGCCCCGGTTCCGGAAGTCTTTTCCCAATTCATTTTTCTCATAGACTTTTCGAAAATAATTTATATCAAGACGATTACTAAGCCAAAGCCAACTCGAATCGTGACGAATCATGATGACACACACAAACTTTTGGGACAATAAAATAATTTCTAAGATGAAAAACGAAACAAAAAGTCTTGTATCATGCCGTTTTCTACTTCTTGCTAATTATATATTATATGACGATATTGTGTTTGTTGTCATGATTTGTCACGACCTGAGTTGGCTTTGGCCGCGGCGTAATCGTCTTGATATAAATTATTTTCGAAAAGTCTATGAGGAAAAATGAATGGGGAAAAGACTTCGGAACCGGGGTGGTGACGTCACTGCGCATCTCTATAGTGTTTAAAAATAATGCACCAAAACTTTCACGTTTTTGTCCATAATTGCTTAAGAGAACTGGCAAAACATTGGTCAAAATAACTATTATTCTCCATTTACTAATTCTGCAATTCAGATGTTTAAATGTAATTTAACTCTTGAGAGCGGTAAAATGAAACCAAATGGACCCTTAGTCAAGAGTTACAGATCTATAAGGGTCCAAGTACTGGGGGACTGTCATGTGATCTACCTGCATGGTCTGTGTGATCTACTGGTAGATCACAGTCTACCTTTTGGACACCCCTGGTCTACAGCATGTTAGACTGACTGATTAATGAACATAACAAGTGATTGTGGTTAACATTTTAATAGACTGTTCAGTAAGCCCCTCCCCAAACTGATATGGTCCAATCACAGCTAAGCATAACATGTAATAGACAAACCTCTCCACCAATAGCTTTTCTGATAGATAAAACATTGTTTTAAAAATAAATGTCATGCACACATTTTCCCACTGCATAGGGCATGCCTTGTTGATGGATTTGGAAGAGATTTTGAAGGTCTGCTTCCAAAAATGACCAAGTATTTAATGTGTAAAGTCCATGATATTTACATTGGAATGAATGAGCCTGGCTGGAAAGTGTCCTATTCTTGTGTGGACTCTTGGGAGAGGGCGGGGCTTACCTAAAGGTCTATTGTGTTTGATGCTGAACATATGATTACAAAGCCTGAATTGTTAGGGTTTTGGACTTCATTAAAGGGCATTCATGTCTTTTTGGAGAAAAAAATCCACTTTATTGACCTTTAGAAGATTGACAACACTATTCTAAAGGTCTGTGGGGTTAGATATCAGACTATATTTGCAGAGCGGCCATCTTGCCAGCAAGGTGCTAACTAGGTATAACTTCCATTGACCATCCATCTAGAGACAGTCAGGCGCACTCTAAACCCATTAAAGGGACAATTCACCTCTCTTGCAACCACAGTTTAATCACAACTTGTGTGAAAGTAAAAACATGGTGACACAGCCCTGTCCATGACATTATGACTTACAAAATGTTTTTCTGTAGACTGACAACTAAATTTGTCTGTGTTTATTTCCTTCTATCATTTCAGAACATGAAGTGAACGGGAAGATGTGCCGTCTCTGTCTCTCCACTGCTGTCGGGTGCTGTCTACGTCTCTCCACTGCTGTCGGGTGCTGTCTACGTCTCTCCACTGCTGTCGGGTGCTGTCTACGTCTCTGCCGGGTGCTGTCTACGTCTCTCCACTGCTGGTCGGGTGCTGTCTACGTCTCTCCACTGCTGTCGGTGCTGTCTACGTCTCTCCACTGCTGCGGGTGCTGTCTACGTCTCCACTGCCGGGTGCTGTCTACGTCTACGCGGGTGCTGTCTACGTCTCTCCACTGCCGGTGCTGTCTACGTCTCTACTGCTGTGCTGTCTACTCTCACTGCCGGGGCTGTTCTCCGTTCTTCACTGCTGGACAGTGAAGGTCAGTAATGAACCTTTTGATTCTTGGCTGCTATAAGTGAGCTACATGCTACCATACCGTAGGCTGTCATTCACACAGTGTATCGTTAACACGTCATTTGCATGTATAATGCAATGCCAGTCCACATCGCATGTCTCTATGTGATGCTTCTGGAGGCGTGGGATTTATTCATCGTTTAACTTTAATTTCCGAGTAAACCTTAGTCGTGTCGACATCACATCTGTACATTCTGTTCTAGTGAAACACTAGAATCTCACAGGATAAACTCAGTACAGAACTGTGTTTACCCTGTGAGGTTCTAGTGTTTCCTTTCTTTGCTTTTAATAAAGTTATTTTGTTTTTGTGTCAGCCTCATTGATCGCATTTCGCTTTTTTATTTTATTAAACATAATCTTCCTACTTTCCTATCCTATTGCCCTAGTTCTCCACTAGTGGTCTTGTGTGTACAGATGTGATTTCTGTCTGGTATCATTATGGTAGCATGTAGTTCTGCTTAACTAACAGAGGAAGGAAATGATGGCTGCTGTGTCATTTGCTTCCTTTGGTTAGTGAAGGTGAGTGAAGTAGTTTATTATTTATCTGTCTGGCAGAAACCTTGTGTATCCATAGTGCAACCTTTCTTTATATTTTGTTACTTGGTCATACAGTGCCACACACTGAAGTACCAAATGGTTGATTTACAATAACATTAATTATTGAATATTTTAGTTATTTTTCTTTGTCCAGAAAAGTAACTGTTTGGGAGCTACAAGGTTTCTACCTGATCTTCTTCTTTTCTCCTCTTTATTCTTTGTTTTTAATAAAGTTATTTGTTTGTGTTTTGTCTCAGACTGTTGATCGCAATTTTATTTATTCGCTTTTTTAGTAATTTCTTCAATCTTCTTGCCTGTCACTAATGTTTGTGGTGCGTGAATCGGGTTGCGTTTTTTATTTTTTTGCGTTGCGTCCTTTACCCGTAGAATGTCACTATCACTGAGTTCACATCAGACATGAACTCAGGCCCGGTGTCTGATGTGCATTTATGTGATTATTTTAATTGCAGACGGTTTGTTGTTCACGTCGGTTGATAGCATTTTCATTAGGGCGTTTTATCGCCATTAAAGGGGAATTTTTCTCATCTTTTCTCTTCCTTGCTTTAATAAAGTTATTTGTTTTGGTTTGTATCAGACTCTTTTGATTGAACTTTATTTATATTTTAGTAATTTCTTTCCTATCACTAACTCTTCACTAACATTATATTGATATATAATGTTGGAAATGGGTGGAATTCCCCTTTAAGATTTAATAGGAAGTGATGTAGCTGCGTCGTTTGTGCCAATTTTGTCTATTCTTGTATGTTGTGTACTAATGTTCATAGTGTTGAGCATAATTTTGTGTTTGGTAATTGGCATTATCTAAAAGGAAATTTTGGGACAATTGGCTTTGGAAAAATACTTTTCCACAAAAAGATTAAAGATTAAACTGCTTGGGCAGAGACCAAGGAAATGTATGTATTTTGTTTGTGTTCATGGAGAACTCTAAAGTGTTTAAAGTGAAAAGTGCAGCAGTAAACATTTAGGTCATAAGACCATTGTCAGTGCAATATAATCATCTAATTTGTGAGTAAAGCTTCAACCATGTAATCCCACTTCACATATGAACACAGGCCCGGTATGTGAAGTGTGTTTATGTGGTTTATGTCACAATAGTGTAAGGATTCATGTTGACCAACATCCCATAATGAACACAGGGTTAGGTTAGGTATGTGGTGTTGGTTGATGTGTCTCTTTATAATGTGAGTTAATTTATGTATGCTGTCACTTGCGGCTAAAACTTCATCATTCGGCAAGGCATTGAGGATTGGCTTATGACTCAAACGTTTTCTGTTGCACTATTCAGTTTTTGCACTTTGCAGTACTTTATGAACATGAAAAATATCCATATATTGTCTTGGTTTATGTGTGAGGAGTGTTCCTTAAGGTATTTGTAGATTGGCTATCATTCATGGTTCTATTTTCTTGTAGGATATTAAGGACCTTCCACGGCTTGCCTTGGGAGGTCAGCAAGGATAAGGATTTAGCTAATTTGAATATACCAGATTTGTTTACCATTGACTACCATGTAAATTACAACAAAACCATATGGCACTGGTGTGGACTTCTGGTTTACTGGAACGGGGTTCAATTCCCTGAAGTGCCTTGCTCAATGTGTTGTATTTACAGGGTATATTTTCAGATCACTGTTTTCATAGATGATAAATACTGGGTTCTTTACCATTTGTACTCCATAATTACTTTGAAGTTAAAGGACCAGTGAATTGAAAAGCACGTTTATTTCCACACATAGTAGTTAAAAACATGAAATGTTCGCTGAATTTCAATATCAAAACTCAATCATTTCTAACAACTGTTAACGCAAACATTCTCATCAATAAAAGCCAATGGAAATGAAGCTGTCCTGTTGGACCATTTCTGAATTGTCCTCCACAAACACGTGTGTTTTGATTACACACACACTCCTGTTTGCTGGTCCAGGCCCATGGGAGAGAACTGTAGGATTCTTGGTAGAACAAGAAATTACATCATTATACAATAAAGAGCCTTATTGTATAATGGCCAGAAAAGGACGAAAAATGCCATACTTTAGC